>BMAO01007299.1:0-24585 GCA_019973975.1 Trichonephila clavata
TTACCCTCAAAATAATTAAAAACAATGAATCTCATAAAATATTGAAACTCGTATGTAAATTGAGGAATAAAGATGTTATCCTTTTTATTAATTTGAAAAAACAATATACACCTAGCCATGCATGTACAATGATCAGTGCTGGAAGCTGAAATCCAGCATTAAAGGTATTTATATTCAAAGGTTGACTAAAACCTGTACTTCACTAATTAAAATAAAAATGATTAAAACATTATTTCTATTGACTGAAAGGGGGTTTACTTTAATTTAGATTTTAATATAAAATCTTTTAACGAGTCAATAAGTTGTTTTTTCTCCTCAATTGTCATTCTCAGATCATCAATAACTTAGAAAATTGTGAAAATTGGAAAAAATTCTTGAATTATTTCCCAGTAAACATGGCTTGCAAAATCAAGACATATTCGTCAATAATTGAAACGTCATGTATAATGTAGAAATTCAGGGCTGAAAGTTAAAATTTGCTGTTGTTGTAAATATCAAATTTCTCATATTCTTGAATAAAGTTATTTTGAATACTGATTAATGTAAATAATTTTATTTGAAAATGTCTATAACATACATTTGCTTAGATTTCCAAATGCATTTTAATATTTTATTCTTAAATGTTGCTGTACCTGGAATTCTTGAAAATTGGGTATTGAACTTATTAAAAGTTTCTCAATGCGTGTATTGTTATAGGAGATAAATTCATTATTTGTCATGTGATACTCAGTTAATTCTTGCTTACTGCAAGTTACTTATTGATAATGTACTATTTTCTCTACTGATGTTTAAATTTTATAAAAGAAACCTTTTTTAAAAAAAGACCATGTTATTTTCTTTTTAAATGCATCTCTTAAGTGCATTGGAATTTGTTAGCAGCATTTTAAAAATGGAAAGTAATAAATATTTATAAAAATATTGTTGCATAAAATATTTATTTAAATCTAAATTGAAAATTCTATCTCACATGTCTCACATAAAATAATGAATATCATATTAATCTAGATATCCGTCAAATAGTAATACTCTGAAATGTTTTTTCACAAACAGCAAACTTTATGTAAATATTAGAAAATAACAGCTAGTGTACATAGATTATTGGTTAATATGAAAGTATTTTTTGCTTTACAAGTGTATATATTATGATTGATAACAATGCTACCATAAGTTCTTAATTTAATATTCTTGTAAGCAACTTTGAATTTAAATTAAATTTTTCATTTCAATAAACATACATTATTCAAGTTTTCCTTGTTTTGTGACATGATTCCAACATATTAAAAGTAAAGGCAATATTTATTCTATAAATGTAGTAATGATTCAAAACCATTGAAAAATATGCAAATTAAGGAAATTTGTTTTAAAAAAATTTGATTTATAAATTATAGTAATTATTACACAATATTTAGTGAAAATATCACATAAGAGAAAAAGCGTAACAGTCTTTAGAAATTCAATTTAATTATCCTTTGTCTTTAATATATTTTTTACTTATTGAATTGCATATAAATTTTAAAAATAGTATGATATATATGAATACTATAGACTGTTTTAAAATACAATTTAAATTTGTAGAAAAATCCTTAAAAAATTACATAATATTAGAGTTAGTTAACATGAAAGTTTTTGATTAATGATAAAAGATTTATTCTTTAATGAAAATGAATTTTTTATTTTTACAGCACAATAAATTGCATATAACATAAAAAATTTATTAAAATACATAATCCATACAATATATGAAGTTGAAACATTGTTCAAAAATAGTAGCATTTTCAAACACATGCTAAGTAATAAATATTTTTAAAAATATAACATATGTAAGCCAAACAAATATTTCCATACAGTGTAAAATAAAATAATAAACAATGCTAAAAACCTGGATATCCTAATAATATTAAAATATATTTTCAAGAACAAGTTATTTTATATCAAAATAGATAAAATAACATGATTTGTTATTTTCTAATAATTTCCAACTATACAAAACACAGGAATTAATCTAAAATTTCTGGCAAAACATGTTTGTAAAAAGCGAACAAGAAGTGATTTTTCAAATTCCAGTAATTTTCATCAAATTCAATAAATTGACAATGGAAAACTTTGTCAGTAGATGTTACAAATGGAATACGTACATACATATCAGAAATTAAATAACTAATTAATCTTAAATTAGTCAAAAAGTAACAATTATAAATAATAAAAAGTATTTTACACATATTTATAATTACTCTTCTTCAAATGAATATGGAAGAAATTTAATCCAATAACTATAAAAAATGTAATATGAAGAAAAAAAATGGCGGCAAGTACATGCAATATCTTAATGAATATAACATTTATATAAAAAAAATTCCGAAGTATGTAATTACTATTTGTTTTCGTAACCAAGAAAGAAACAAACGATTCAAATAGACAAATACAATTATTAAAATTAATCTTATAATATGATACCGTAAGTTATAAACGATAAAACAAATTCCAATACGCAAAATAACACTAATTACTTAGTACACTTACACTAGTTACATATTCCAAACATCGCCAAAAAACGCAATAAGCAAGCAATTGTGGCAACCTTGCTCTAAGTGAGATAAAAAATTAAAAAAGGTATTTTAGAAAAGATACTGAAAGAAATAATATGAAATTCCGAGTGGGAAATCTGCAGATCATCTACTATCCATATAGTTCAAATTTTTTTTCAAAAACTTGCATTAGAACTTTGAAAAACTCAGTTGAGTTTCGATGTTTTCCCATAGATCAACATTAAACCAGAAGTTCCGGAGGGTATTACTCAATGTTGTTGTTTACAAAGTAGAACTTGTCCATATTTATTCATCATCATTCATCCGAATTATTTAGAAGCATTTATTTAGGAAAAAATGAAATCTCACTGGAACTTTACGGTTATAAAGAAATATTTCTTCTGATTCAAAGCAATATCGATTGTGTTGGAGGCTACCGCAACGAACTGTCTCGAGGACGTAATGCGTGGGTGGAGTCTACAGAGAAGAGCCTTTTATCAATTGGAGACTACACTACTACAGTCGCTCAAAAAATAGTCGAGCACCGTGACCCTTTCAAAAAATGATTGAAAATGGAAAACGACCTTTTTGGAAAGGGCTCTTTTGGTCAGAATCGTGTCCCCTATGGTGTGTTTGTCGAAAAAATGTTTCAAATTCCTCTGAAAAAAAATATGTTGGATGGGGCGCGAGAAAAAAAAATTTCATCCTAGACGAAGGATGAAAATGGAGGGGGTGAGCCACAAATGAAATGGAGACTTGTCACGCTGGGTGAAAGCAACGACCCATGTAATGGAGGTAGTTCAGGGAGGGTAAATGAAAGGGAGACAAGTCAAGCTGGGGGAAAGCAGCGACCTATGAAGTGTAGGCATTACAACGTTGGTATGTCGAGAAAAGACAGAGAATCATTCCAATAGGGGTGTTGTTAGAACATTGGAGGCGAGCCATCTCACGACGTTGCCATCTTGGCGTGTCACGGAGGGGGTAGGTGAGTTTCAATGGTTTAGTGTCTAATGTATCTTTCGTTTGAGTACAAGTTTTCAAAGAGAGGCCCTCCAACGTTGGCACCTTCCTTCACCCAAAAAAAGGGGGACCGAGTCGACTCTTGTGTCGACTCGGTCCCCCTTTTTTCGGTTCAGTTCAATAGGTAGAGTTTAATATTTCAATGTTCAATATGGACAGTTTAACAGTTCAATGTTCCACATTTACTCCACTAAATCAGCCATTTGTTTCTGACATTCGGCCTGCAGCTTGTTGAAATGCTGTAGATAACGCGCAAACCGGTAAGATTTGACCATGGTGCACTCGGAAATGTCATAATTTTCGTGCATCTCATCGTGCAGGTGATCGGGTAGCGTACGGTCATGGAGATCCTGGAACTTTGGCAGCGTCTCCAAGCTGATGGTAAACAACCCCAGCTGCTCAAAGAGTTTGCACTGGTCGGTTCCCTTGACCACGATGAGGCCTCGATTGCCTTGCGCCAGCTGACCAAATTTACCCCTGACGCAAAAGCTTAGGTATTCGAAGGGCACGGATCCAGGCAGGTGGCTTTTGAGACGGAGACTTTCGTTGATATACCAATTGGCCCGGTCATCTTTCGAGGTGGTGATCAAATTGGAATGATCCACGGTGATGCACATGACTTGTGGATCCTCCGAAATGCTGGCAATGGAGACTTCGATGGGGACAGGCTTACCCCCACGATGAAACACGTTGGCATGAGCAAAAAAGGCTAGATGAGACATGGTGCATGGGAGGAGAATGTCTCTGGCGGCTCAGGTCTCTACTATTATATACTCTGGGGGGGGGGTCACGTGAATCGATTCCTATTGGCCTTGAAACTAATCGTATTTGAGGACATCTTGGTGAACACTTTTCAACCTTGACACTCATCTTTCCATGTATTGGATGACATCTGGGACCTCGAAACTAATCTTTAGCACATCTTTGTGCCTCTTTTCAGTACAAGTTTTTAAAAAGAGGTCCTCCAACGTTGGCACCTTCCTTTACCCAAAAAAAGGGGAACCGATGGCTGTTCTCGCTGAGAGAGAATGATTCGGCTGGCGGGCCTTATAGAGGCTCGAGGAGCGTGACGTCAACTGGCATCCCATATTCCAGGGCCTTGCGATGCGAGCGTTCCACGTGGGGTTCCAACGCCCGTTTCCAAGCTGGGGGCATGACCAGGCGCCAAGGAAGGTGGTCGTCTCGATGCATTTCCCAATCATCCAACCACGTTAATAGTCTCACGTACACATCCGCTAGGCGCGTGCAGTTTGTGAGATTCAACGTATAGGCCTCCTTATTGTGAGGTTGATGGGCTTCCCAAACTCGGCGAGACGGGGGACGACCCAGTTGAAAGAATCTCAACTCGACGCCTGGATCCCACGTCAAATCCAAATGACTGGTAAACACGACCACGGTCTTTCCAAACGACCGAGGCACGTGCACTCCGAAATTGGGTTCAAAGAGGATGGTGTAAGGATAGTCGTGCTCGTAATACGTGACTCGATCGGGCCAGCGACCCAAATTGCCAAACACGATCGTCGTGCGATGTCGACACTGGTCCAATAAATGTTGGATCATTCTGACACAAAGAGAAAAAGACGCTTTTTTAAAAAATAATACATTTTGTTTGCAACGGGTCCAATAAATGTTGTATCATTCAGACACAAAGAAGGAGACTTGTTTTTTAAAAAATAATACTTTTTGTTTGCAACGGGTCCAATAAATGTTGTATCATTCGGACACAAAGAAGGAGACTTGTGTTTTTAAAAAAATAATCATTTTTTTTATTGATCATTATCCTACTCTACAAGACAGATTCAGAGGTTGCATGACTTTAAATCCAACAGAGGGTCGGATACAAGGGGAAAGTTTGGGCATTTACAAGTCCAGGGGCTCCATCGCCATATCGTGTTCAAAAGTCTCCAGGAAGGTGATGAGTTCATTGTTTTTATCAAAGAGCGAGGGCACCAGGTGTAGCACCGAGGGTTCGGGTCCAGAGAAGGACGTTAGGAGTTGGTCGAGCCAAGCAGCTTCGGGCTCTGGCACGGGGTCTGGAAAGATGAGCTCAGGTTCTGGAATCGGCTCAGGTTCTGGAATCTGCACAGGTGGTGGAGAGAGGAGCTCAGGTTCTGGAATCTGCACAGGTGGCGGAGAGAGGAGCTGAGGTTCTGGAATCTGCACAGGTTGAGGATAGAGTAGCTCATGTTGTGGAATCTGCACAGGCTGGGGATAGAGTAGCTCAGGTTGTGGAATCTGCACAGGCTGGGGATAGAGTAGCTCAGGTTGTGGAATCTGCACAGGCCCAGGTCTCTGGATGCGTCCTCGTTTCTTGGAGGGGCGCGTCTCCTCCCCAGCTCGGTTCAGTCCAAGCACTGGGGTCGGAGGCGGTAGCTTGTAGGCGGTTTGATCCAACGTTTTTTTTTCTTAGAAAATTTCCCAAGTGAAATCCCTTCTGAAGGAGATGAGGGAGCAGGGATTCGGGGATCAGGTCCAGACCAAAAACGGTTTTTTGAACCGTCAACAGCAAATAGTGGGTTCCCGCCGGGATCGGATAGGCCGTGTGTGGCTCCAAGATGGTCCGATGGTAGAGCATTTGGTCGTAGGGCTCGAAACTCTTCTCGTTCACGTTGGTTCGGGCTCGACACTGGAGACTGGAAGGGGGCAGGTCGTAGAGCAGCAGGGGCACCTGCGTCGTTTGAATGAAATGCACCTCTCCGGGGTGCACCGTTTTCAAACCAAAGGTAAAGTCTTTTTTCACAAAAAACATGTTGCCATAGATGTAGACCATCCTCTTGTCGGTATTTTTGAGCAAACGATCTGGATTTTTCAAGAGGCTTTTGGACACTTTTTCCAACAATATCGCGTTGGGTCGAAATTCGTTGACGTGCTTGGCTTCCAGCACGGCCCGCTTGAAATTGTCCATCAACGTCTTTTGGTGGTACCACGGATCTTGACGAAATGAGGTAAACACGCGTTTGGCGTGAGGCTCCTGGTAGAGGATGCCCGCTCGCACCTGGCCCTGTTAAGCGGCATATTCCAACGCATCGGGTTTCTTGGGCAGCGTCACGGGCACAACGGTGGAGGAGAGGTGCTCGGGGAAGGCATCCATGCTGCGACTGACGAGAAGCATCGATCCGCGTCCTCCTTTTATAGACGTGTCAGGCTGGATGCGAGTAAAAAATGGGGTTGAGAGGTTGGTGGAGAATGGCACACATGCCTTGCACGCCAATCCAACGATGACATTGCGTCTGGTGGCAAAAGGAACATTCGTATCGTGGATGGGATTTCAAGAGCATGACGGGGATGCGTTTGAAGGGACTGAAAGCGCTCCATTTTGCTTGAAGGTCTCTAAAGTCTTGCTTGGAACGAGAGTCGGTCACACAGAGGGTGCCGACATTGAGATAATGCAAACAGTTGAACACTTCATGCGCCCCGACGCGATCCGTAGCATACGAGACGACCCCGTTGGTGAGCGTGAAACCATGGTCTCGGAGACACAACACGGCCAGACCGTGCGTATGGAAAAAGACTTGAGCGTGGTGCTGGGGAAATCGATAAGCATAAGGAAGGCGTCGTCGAGACGAGGAGAAACGACGTCGTCATCGAGGGTCTTGGGGAGAGTTTAGTTTTGGGGGCTCATGAGAAGACTCAGGGTGTGAAGGAGAAGCCATGGAGGGCAAAGGGGAACCAGGGGTGGATAACAGGCTCAACACATCGTCCGTGTCGGTCATGTTGAAAAAGAGAAGCTGTAAATTATTTGCTCTGAAATATAATCTGCAAAGTGTTTGCTCTTAAACATTCTCTCTCTCTAACAAAAAAATATTTTTTTTATAGAGAGATTGGTTATCAATATTATTTGCTTCTGAAAGATATTTCAAACTTGCCTCACATTCTTTTTTTGGCTTCTGCGATATTTTATTTTATTAGCCTTCCATTGTGAATCTCACAACAATGTTCCAGGCGCAGTCTCAAAAAATGTGTCAACCTTCCATTGTGAATCTTACACACAATGTTCCAGCCACAGTCTGAATCAATGTGTCAGAGTTTTTTTTCTTGTCGTTTCCAACCCCCCCCCCAAATGGAAGAATGATTCCTGGTCCCGAGCTATGCTCCTTTCCAGCAAACATTCTCCCATGGCTGTTCCAAACAATAAATTAGTATAATATATGGAATGTCACTATGATTTGCTTTTCATCTTTCACACTTTATTGGTCTTACATCTTACACAATGTTCTAAAAATTGTGTCAGAGTTTTTTTTCGGGTCGTTTCCAACCTTGACTCTGAGAGTAGCCCAAAAAATGGGAGATGAATCACTGGTCCCGAGCTATGCTCCTTTCCAGTCATCCATCTCCCATTTTTCTGGGGAATCCCTGTCCCCCTCCTCTACGAGGCTGCTCGTATGGGGTTGGGCGCCCTGCAGAGAGGACAGGTATTCCTCACCTCCAGGTGTTACAGTAAGCAACGCATGTGAAATACATGGCCACAATGTGTCTTTCCTGGCCAATGCATCGGACTCAGACAGATGGATCACGTCTCGGGTATTTGGAAGACGCTTTCTGGCCATTTGAGTGCATAACAGCCATCCAAGACGGCTTGAGCCAAGAGAATCAAAGGGGCCAACGGTTGAGGTCCATGTCGCCTCCAGGCCTTGTACACCAATCAGTATAACTTGGGAAGGGCCAAGACCTTCCACAGCGCTTGCAGAAAGGCCCCCTTGCCTTAGGCCGTCTGCTGTTCGAGGTAATCACTGTAAAGTTCGGAAGGTTCAGAAAAGGTGAGGCATTCGAAAGTGGGCAGATTTTCGTGGGGCTCGGGATGGGGAAACACTTTGCGTAACAGGTCTCCCAGGTCCACGGGGGAAAGAGCAATGACGTCGGACGGAGTGAGAGTCTGTAACTGGGCTCGAAACTGCATCATAAAGGTAATGTACTCGGCCAAATGGGCCTCGTGGTATTTGGCCAGGTAGACTTGAAACGCTTTGTCAGACGCCATTGTCTCGTATGATGCAGAGGGCTTCCAAGCCGTGCTTTTTAAAAGAGAAAAGTAGGAAGTGGATTTTGATTGGCTAGAAGAATGTCCCTATTTTGCCAACACGGGGAAAGTATTCTTTTCCATTCTTTGGTTTCAATCTTGCTTCGGTAGGCGCACCACACCATCCATAAAACGTGAATCATGGGGTTTCCCCGCCGTAAGCTAACCCATGGCAGGGGTCATTTCAAGGTGGGTAGTGAGCTTATCAACAGCTTTATGTCTCCAACATTGACATTGAGCTCGTCTCAAACAATCTTGATGATGTATAGACCCATCCCGTACGATGACATGATTGAATTGTTTCACCATAAATTATTGCTCGGGTTCGTCAAATAAATGAAAACAATGGCAAGTGTCGGGTCCTCCAGTGCATTCATACGCACTATAGACACAATCGGAAAGGTGGAATCCATGTTGGCTAAAGACCACCTGGACGGGAATAGGAAATTGTTTCACGAGTTCATGAAATTTCACAATTCCCGCTAAACGTTGCAAGCGTCGTCTATAAGACGACCATCGTGAGACGTTGTCTCTCAAACCTGGGGGAATGTTTTTTTCCAATTCACCAATGAAAGATTCTAACGAGGTCATAATGACGTGTAAGAAATGTCACTGCAAACAAAATGAAAACTCGAATGGAAATCTCTGCCTTTTTAAACACTCTCCAATATCTCTAAAAAAAAAATTTTTTTTTTTTTTTTTGCAAGTTTCTGTTACAATTTTATTTTACAGTTGGTATCGGAAATTTTTTCCATGCTCAATTGCTCATTCTGAAGGCTGTCAAGAATTTCAAACATGTCGCGAGTCTTTGGCTCGGGGTATATAGTATTTTCCAGTGCATAAAATTGGCTCCAACCTTATAATTGGTTCGCTCACCGTGCAACATTTGTTCTTGAAACAAATGATTGTAAGCTTATAAATGTTTGGGAGTTTTATGTAGACTTGATACCCAACATTCACATTTAGCTTTGGTCAAACACTCTTTGGGATGCAAAGTCCCATCTCGTACGACGACTTTATCCAATTGTTTCAAAATAAAATATTTCTCGGGTTCATCATATACATAAAAACAATGACAACAACCTGGGCCTTTAGTATTTTGGTCTCTACTATAGATGCAATCCGAGATGTGAAGCCCATGTTTGTTCTGTACCAACTTGACGGGAAGAGGAAATCTGTTCAAGAGTTCTTGAAATTTCACAATACCCGCTAAACGTAGCAATTTTCGTCTATAAGGAAACAACTCGGAGGCAGGTTCTTGCTGCACACCTGGGATAATAGTTTGTTCCAATTCAGAAATTAATTTTTTAAAAAAAGACATTACTCTGAAGAATGAATGCTTACAATCAGGGAAAAGACAACTGACTAAAGAGCCCAAAATATTTAACACTATCAAGCTCAATCTCTATTCTGTTTTGGAAACCTATCTCTTTATAAAAAAAAAAATTATTTTTTATTTTTTTATAGTGAGACAATGTTTCAGTTGGATTTTCAGAGCGACTCACAAGTCGTCGAGCATCAAACTTTATTTGCTTCTGAAAGATGGGAGGAGGCATCATAGGGGCCGTGTAAACGCACTCTGGATCAAGGCATACATCCTTTGCTAGCGTTTACTATTTGCTTCCGTCATATGCATGGCCAGGGGCAAGTATTCTTTTCCATTCTCCAAAATGTGTTTCAATCTTGCTTCGGTGGGTTCACCATGCAACATTCGTTCTTGAAACACCATCGATTCCAATAAAACGTGAATCACACAATCATGAGGTGGCTCTTTTCCCCGAGAACACGGTAAGCAATCTTGTTCACAAAAGCATGCATCCGAAACAACAGACATGGTCGGACACGATAGATTGAAAAGGAACAAAATTTCAAAGCACCCTACACTAGACGAGTAAATGAAATGAGGGTGGTAGAAAGCTTTTAAACTTTTAAAGAGCACGGAGTTGTAATACACGCAGCACTCAAAGAGAACAACTCTAGCTAGACAAGAAATAAAGTTATCTTCAAAAAAAATAATTTTTTTTTATTTTTTTATTTAGAGAAGTTTACATGATTTAATTTCAAAGGTTTGTTAGTGATCTCGAAAGTTGAGAGATGGCTGAACGAGGTCAAACCAACCTTTTTACTCTATTGTTTTTCCAACGCCATGTATTGGAAAAGATTCTGTCCACTCTTTTTCTTTGCAACAAATTTTTCAATATTTTATTTTCAACTGACATGTTTTGTACTTTAGCGTTCAACTCATATTCTTTTGTTTTCAACTCGTCATTTTCCTTTTTCAACTCGTCATTTTCCTTTTTCAACTCGTCATTTTCCTTTTTCAACACGTCATTTTCCTCCTTCAACACGTCTTTTTCCTTTTGAATCAAATCTCTTTCCCTTTCCATGAGGTCGTTTCTCGCTTTCATCTCGTTGAGCTTTTGGTCGTTTTTCGCTTGCATTTTATCCATCTTTGACCTTAATATCAGCTTGTGGTCCATGGCACATGCTTGTTTTGTTTTCTTGACTTCATTCATCATATTTTGTTGTTTACGAGACAACACATACACATCGTCCCTCATGCGTTGAAAGGAACACTCGGCTCCCTGATTTCCCTCCTTGACATACAATTTTTTATTATCGTATAGATTCAAATGCAGGGGTGTGCATTCCTCCGTTTCCTCGTAGCGCGGATACAAGGGAATCACACAATTTAAAAATTTCCAGCCCGTCACATGGATCGGTACCCCCCATCTTACATTATACCAGGAGTCCCATACACGCTTGGCAGCCTTTTCCCAACTGGATACATTTTTATTTCCAAGTTGCTCCCACAATAATTTTTCTATTCCCCCTGGAAAGAGGGTACAGAGAAACGCAATACTATGCGGGTGCAAGGGTCGATTGATGTGAAAATGCGATCCATGTTGCAGATCGCTTAAATTGTCAGGAATCTCACCCTTGTCACACGACGAGTTGGGTTGACTCACGTAGACGATGGTGCGCACCAGATGAAAGGCATTTTTAATCTCGACGCATTTTTTGGCATGACCGCTCTTGGGAAATTCATACCGAACCTTTCCTTTCCAGACGTCTTCAAACGCACTCTCTTGTTCACACGCTACAATCATGTGTCGGTGTTGTGTTTTAAATGTCAACCCATCACATAAACACCAAAAGGGTAAAATGACAAATTGATCCCGAATATTTTCCATTTCCCTACAAAATGTATCAAAAATATCATATTTTACCATCAAGTGAAACCAATTGAAGTCTTTCCTCAAATAACGTTGAATAATACCATAAACATCTTTTCCCAAACCACTGGCTTCCTCAAATTCTATCCCCTCTTCCCACAGGTCAGGTTTCTCAAAAACAGACTCATATAATCGTACAGAATGCAATTGGGGACGACCATACATGTCACGAGGATTGGTTTGAAAGTGTTGACATTCGCATGTTTCCACCACCTCTACTTTCTGTGTCTTGTCTGCTATCATTTTATCATTTAAAAGGGCCCAGATAGTTTTGGCATTCGTGACGAATAGCTTCAAACAGGACACCACATGATTCACATTAACGGGAAGATTCTTTTCCCCATGATTCCATTCTCGACGTCCAAAACAAAACACACATTGTTTATGAAAATTCAAACTATGCTCTTTGGAAGCATGTGTAGAATAAAAATGAAGTACTGTCATTTCCTCGTCACATTGTGGGCAACATATGGGATCATTTGAATGGTTATGTAAATGCCTGAAAAAAGTCGAAAAAGATTTATACATGTTTGTTGTGAGTTGTAAATGATCAACGTTTGAATGCTTACAATCAGGGAATAAAAACAAAACTGTCAAACTCTTGGCAGATTGAAGAGCTCAAAAAGTTTAAAACATCCTACCTCTCTAAAAAAAAATAAATTATATTTATTATTTTTTTTATAGACTGATCAAAATTTTCAGAGCAAAGAATAGTTTGAGTTTGACTCCCAAGTTGTCGAGTGTTTATACCCTACATTCAAGTGACGTCACGTACATGCGCAGTAGAATGTTATAGGACTTGTCATTTTTTTTCAGTGTCTCATTTCTCATGGCATCGTGCTCGAACCTTCCATCTCGGTCTATTCCAATGGGATCGAGTTATTTTCGATTGAAACCGTGTTGGTTTCCAGGCTCTCGAGACCCTCCTATGGGGGTCTACTCAATGGTTGTACAGGGTTCGACTGGACTCGAAGCCCACGTCCTACCCTGCGCGACACACGTTCATAGGCACTCTAGGAGCCCCGTGATTTACCTTTGAATTTTGTTTTTTTCCCCACTCTTTACAGACCCTACTATGGGGGGGGGGGTAGGGTAACAGCAGTTACACTGTTGCCATCTACTAGCTCGTCTCTTTCATTTGACATACTGCAAAAGCTTATGGGATCCATAGAAGCCGAGATGGGTTCAAGACAAGTTGACACCTGTTTTCGAACCCTACAGACCCTCCTATGAGGGGTAGAATCTTGTAACGGGTATCCTTCGAAAGAGCTCGCCCTTCCAAACACATGGATAGGTGACACGACTCCGTGAGGGGTGTGGGGCTGAGCAAGGGCCCTTTCAAATATCGAAATGGTTTAGAGCCTAGGTTTGAAACCCGGGACCCAGGGTCTAGATCCATGGCATCCAACGATAGTCCCTGTGAAGGGCTATCCAACAACGTCAACCGTTTGAAAATCGGACGGATAGGTGACGAGCAATTCCAAAGTAGGTCACAGGGCCTTTTTTTAGCCTAGTGCCTCAACCAGGGGGTCTAGGTCCAAACCGATGGATGTTTTGTAAACTACAAACGATTCTGAATCTTTTGACGGGTCTACGAGGGCCCCATAGGAGCTGAGATATCGCCACTTCCGGTTCACCAGGGGGGATCCCCATGACCCCCCAGGGAAAAAGTCTGGACCCGATCCGACCGTAATTTACCGAGATAGAAGGTTTGGACCATAGCATTCTAATGGGAAAAACTTCCATACTACGAGTATAATGCTGCGAAAAATTACAAGTCCAACAAAATGCTACTGCGCATCCGCCTTTAAAACTCTACTGCGCATGCACGATGTGATGTCACTCTTGAATGTTGGGTATAAAATGGACGACTCGCTCGCGGAGCTCAGTCGACCAGCTGCTAGGAGGATGCTTTTATTAAAAATTTTTTAATTTTTTATTTTTTATTTATTTTTTTTAAAATTAGTTTCAGCGAAATAATTTTCGATTACGACCTACAAATAAGCGTTTTCCGAAAGCTCTAATCCTAATCCTACTTGGGGCCCCATCACTGCCTCTGAGAACAGTTTTCAGCAAACAGTGCCCACACCAGTGGTCGACCCCTGCCAATTGTGATGTCATCCGATAGAGCTCCATCTCTTCTATCCCTTTTCGGGGTCACTTGCCACAAAATTTGTGTGTAAACCCCCCTTAAGGGCCGGTGAGTCTCACATGACCTCTTTATTCACGTAATGTTTTAATGTTTTCATTATGATATTTTTGTATATATTTTTATATTTTCGAATGGCCCATACGATGGGTCATCGTTTAAACTTGGTTTCAATGTCGCACCTTGAATGGTTTTTGTGCTATAGTGGTTTGAGTGCGGGTCACGTTTCGCGTGACGCGAAACTTGAACGGGACCTTGCTCAGCCCCAGGACCCCTCAGGTAATCGTGTCCTCTATCCATCTGTTTGGAATAAAAGGCTCTTTCGAAGGATACCCCTTACAAGATCTTACCCTTCTAGGAGGGTCTCTAGGGTGCAAAAACAGGTGACCCTGTGTCCTGAACCTATCTCGGCAGGTACGAACCTATCTCGGCTTCTATGGAACCGAGAAGCGTTTGCAGTATGTCAAATGAAATAGACGCGCTAGTAGAGGGCAACCCTCCCATTGATTTGACCCTACACCCCATAGGAGGGTCTGTAAAGAGTGAACCATCATAACATTCAAAGGTAAATGATGGGGGCTTCTATGGCACCTATGAACTTGTGTGGAGCAGGGTAGGACGTGGGCTACGAGTCATGTCGAACCCTGTACAACCATTGGGAATACCCCCCCCCCATAGGAGGGTCTCGAGAGCCTTGAAACCAACACGGTTTGAATCGAAAATAACTCGATCCCATTGGAATAGACCGAGATGGAAGGTTCGAGCACGATGAAATGAGAAATGAGACACTGAAAAAAAATGACAAGTCCTATAACATTCTACTGCGCATGTACGTGACGTCACTTGAATGTAGGGTATAAACACTCGACAACTTGGGTGTCAAACTCAAACTATTCTTTGCTCTGAAAATTTTGATCAGTCTATAAAAATAATTTTTTTCTTTTTTTTTAGAGAGGTAGGATGTTTTAAACTTTTTGAGCTCTTCAATCTGCCAAGAGTTTGACAGTTTTGTTTTATTCCCTGATTGTAAGCATTCAAACGTTGATCATTTACAACTCACAACAAACATGTATAAATCTTTTCGACTTTTTTCAGGCATTTACATAACCATTCAAATGATCCCATATGTTGCCCACAATGTGACGAGGAAATGACAGTACTTCATTTTTATTCTACACATGCTTCCAAAGAGCATAGTTTGAATTTTCGTAAACAATGTGTGTTTTGTTTTGGACGTCGACAATGGAATCATGGGGAAAAGAATCTTCCCGTTAATGTGAATCATGTGGTGTCCTGTTTGAAGCTATTCGTCACGAATGCCAAAACTATCTGGGCCCTTTTAAATGATAAAATGATAGCAGACAAGACACAGAAAGTAGAGGTGGTGGAAACATGCGAATGTCAACACTTTCAAACCAATCCTCGTGACATGTATGGTCGTCCCCAATTGCATTCTGTACGATTATATGAGTCTGTTTTTGAGAAACCTGACCTGTGGGAAGAGGAGATAGAATTTGAGGAAGCCAGTGGTTTGGGAAAAGATGTTTATGGTATTATTCAACATTATTTGAGGAAAGACTTGAATTGGTTTCACTTGATTATAAAACATGATATTTTTGATACATTTTGTAGGGAAATGGAAAATATTCGGGATCAATTTGTCATTTTACCCTTTTGGTGTTTATGTAATGGGTTGACATTTAAAACACAACACCGACACATGATTGTAGCGTGTGAACAAGAGAGTGCGTTTGAAGACGTCTGGAAAGGAAAGGTTCGGTATGAATTTCCCAAGAGCGGTCATGCCAAAAAATGCGTCGAGATTAAAGCCTTTCATCTGGTGCGCAGCATCGTCTACGTGAGTCAACCCAAATCGTCGTGTGACAAGGGTGAGATTCCTGACAATTTAAGCGATCTGCAACATGGATCGCATTTTCACATCAATCGACCCTTGCACCCGCATAGTATTGCGTTTCTCTGTACCCTCTTTCCAGGGGGATTAGAAAAACACATCTCCCGGATGAAGTATATTTTTTAAGAATTACCTCATCGGGTGACATAGTTTCAAATACAGTGGGAATTGATTCCTCCAGACCCCTTTGAAGATTTTCATTTGAGCGTATCTCTAAAGTCGTATCTCGACGCTGTATTGGTAGCAAAATTTCCGTGTTGAGTTTTAAGTCTAACAGTGCGAATTTTGACATCTCGCCCTGGAATTAATTCAAAAATTTTGGCTAATGCCCAAAAACAATCTTTTTTGTTATCATCTCCAACTAAAACTAATTCTCCAATCTGAGGATCACGCGATTGCTTTTTCATTATGTTTTTGTATAAGTTGACTAAAGGTATTCATTCCTAAAGCGTTGGCGTAGATCTTTTAACAGTTTACTCCGATATTTTATTCTTTTGTTAAGGCTGTTCTAATTTAATTCTTCAATATCCTCAATGTTTGAGATTTTATTACCGATAAGAAACATGCTAGGGGTAAGAGGAATCAATTCTTCTGGATTTTCTGACATATATGTTAATGGTCTACAGTTTATAATAGATTCACAATCACAAAGCACAGTATACAATTCAACATAATTTAACACTGATCTACCCAAAGTACGCTTTAACAATTCTTTTTACAGTGCGGACCAGCCTTTCCCACCAGCCTCCCCACCAAGCAGCAGTTGGTGGGATAAATTTCCTTAATATTTTTGGAGTTCTAGTTTCTTCCACTATTTTACTCCAATTCAGTTTTGATAAATCATTAAAGGCGCCTCGAAAGTTAGTTCCGTTATCGCAATAGATTGTTCGTGGTCTACCACACCTAGCAATAAAGCATCTAAGGGCCAAAAGAAAAGCATCAGAAGTTAGGGAATTAACAAGTTCAAGATGAATAGCACGGATACCGCGCAAGTAAACAAAGTTATCCACACTTTTCTTTCCTCTTTCAAAAATAAAGGCCCCGCCAAATCTATTCCTATGATTTCAAAAGGCGCACAGTCTGTTACTCGGTCTGGTGGTAAAGGCGTTGGTTCGCTTGACATTGATTTAACTTTAAAGCGTTTACAGATTATACAATTATACAGAACATTTTTTATAGCTTTCCTAGCTCTAATTATCCAATATCTTTCTTTTAACAAGCATTGCATCATTTGAATTCCCGCGTGACAATTTTTCTTATGTACATCTCTAATTAGTAGCTTAGTAAACTCATATTTTTCGGGTAACAATTTTGGGTACAAAAATGATCTTTCATCATCTCGATTAAGTATTTTAGTTTTCACACTTAAAATACCTTCATCATCTATGTAAGTCTCAATATAATTTGAAGATTTAGCATCAGGAAGGTAATAGCTCTGAACTAAACGAATTAATTTCTTTTCAGAATTTTCAATTTCTGATTCTGAAAGTTCAGAATCCTTACATTTTTTATGCAACAAAGTACAATTATATTCACAAACCTTAAAATCCATGAAAAAACTAATCATTTTACTGTAATCAGATATAGCATACAAATGCCAAGGATGTCTCTTGAGAGATCAATATTTACCACTTTTAATTTTTTCCTTTCCAATTCTATTTCCTCCGATTCGCAACTAGTTTCTCCTAGAGGCCAAAATTCAGGGCTTTCTTGCAACCACAAAGGTCCTTCCCACCACCTAGAGAGAAGCATTTGCCGAGGAGAACAACCACGCGATAATAAGTCTGCAATGTTAAGATTTCCGGGTACGTGCTTCCATAAATGACCTCGAGTTAGTTGACGAATTTCTTTAACCCTATTTTCTACAAAAACGGACCAACTCCCTTTTTCCTTTATCCACCAAAAGGCTGTAGTAGAATCGGACCAAAATGTAATTCTTAAGTTTGGTAAATTAAGCGCATTGACAATAGAATTCGCAAGTCTAGAACCTATGCAACAAGCCATCAGCTCCAAACGAGGTATACTCAAAGGCTTTAGAGGGGCTACTCTGGCCTTGGCTTGAACGAGAATTACTTTTACATCTAATTTAAACATTGATCTCACACAAAGGCGCACGCTACATACGCCTCCTTGGAAGCATCAACAAAAACATGTAATTCAGAAGTGGAATTAATTATCAAACATCTTGACAAAGTATATAACATCTTTCAATATATATAAATCTCTAAACCATTTTAAAAATACATTTACATCATTAGGAGACAATTCACTGTCCCAAGCAATTTTCGTTTCAATAGTTTTGGAAGCAATGTAGCTGGAGTTAATAAGCCAATAGGATCAAAAATTTTCTGCACAATTGCCAAAATTAATCTTTTTGTGATTTTCGTATCACAAGTCAGGCATCCATATCTGTGCAGCACTTCAAGGTATCAGTTTCTAAATTCCAAAATACTCCCAAAACGGAAGTATCGCCTGAGCTTTTATCGACATTTTTGCCAGCCACGTTGCTTTCAAAACCACGCAGATTGAAACATCCATTCAACATATTAATTTCGCATGTTCAATGAATCGTTCCTGTTCGTCAGTATTAAACACACCAGATACACAATTGTCCACATAGAATGAACATTTCAGTTTCTGAGCAACCTCTTCATGTTGATGTTGACAATTTTCTAATAGATGCATAATAGATGCATTCAGCAGAAAAGGACTAGAAGAAACGCCAAACACAACTCTGCAGTGCCTATACACGATCCGCCCTTCTCTACATGGGGAAAAAATCTAAGAAAATCTCTGTCTTTCGGGGCTACAGACAGCATTAAGAATGCCTTCTCCATATCCGCACTAATACCGATTGGATACATTCTAAATCTGTCGAGAATATCAGGTATTAGCTCTATCAAATTAGTTCCCTTTAATAAGCATTCATTTAAAGAAGGTTTCCCTCTTTCGGAGGCCGAAGCGTCAAACACGGGGCGAATTCTGGTCGTTTGACTATCTAATTTAATAACTGGGCCTGTGAGCCAAATAATGGCATTCTTTATTCAATTCTAAGTCTGGTACGCGTTCAATAATATTCAACTTTTCCCAATCCTGAAATACCCTTTGATAATCCATAAAAAATTTCCCACGTCCCCATCTGTTTATCATTCTTTCATGTCGTTTCCAGACCAATTCTTCGTTACTTGGTAACTTCAATGAGTCATACTTCCAAGGGAGTTCTACTTCATACCTTCCGTCAGGAAGAATTTTCATTTTATTATTAAAATCATTTAAGCTAAGTTCAGCTTTCTGTTTTTCAATTTCTGTAGGACTGGATATTCCTAAAACCTCAAGTTCCCAAAGTTTATTAACTGGTATGTTCATAGAATGAATCGATAAATAATGTTAAAATATTATCCTTTACACATGAACCCTTTCCAAATACTGTCCAACCCAGTTTGGTTTCTACGGCAGTTAAGCCGGACTCTAATTCTACAGAATTCCCTGTTAATAATTTTCCTAGGACATCTGCACCGATTAAAAGATTGATTTCCGTTTCCCCTCGAAAAGAATCAGTAAAATTTATTTTCTTTCTTTTTAATTCATTCAAGACCTGTTTATCTTCAATCTTCGGAATAAATCTACAAATCATTTTTTCAGAAAGAGAGCTTCAAAACTACAAGTATACATCCTATTTAAATTACTAACCTCTCTACCGGAAATATATCATGTTTTTTTGGTTTTGTGATTCACTCCCCCCCCCCGAAAAAAAAGTGCATGAATCACTGTTTTGCTTCTAAGCGGAAGTGCTTTTAGATGAGTTATTACTTTTCGCTAACGTAAGTACTTTGAGATCCACTATCAATCACAGCACAGATTAATTTTTCCTGACCTTAACACCGAATAATAACGCAAAGAGTTTGCACAAATACAGTTTTGCTTTTGCTCGAGTTAGAGAGAGAACTTTCCGATTTCAGAATCAATTTCGTTTTCATTTCTTTTTCAGAACACATTATTTCAAAGTGATGGTTATTACAATGAGAACAATTTAATTGATTTTTAATATTACAGAATTTACTTAAATGACCAGTTTTGAGACAAGAAAAGCATGCCCCTTTTTTAATAATAAATTTTGTTTAACAGCTATTGTCATTTTCTTTGCAGAATAACATTTTTCACTTGGATGCGACTTATTACAAAAAATACAGTTTAAATTTTCTTACCTGGATTGTCCATATTTACTAAAGCTGCCGCTGTCGTCGTTTCTAACTTATTCACCTGTGTTGCATAATAATCCTTTTTTCGTGGATTCTGGTGGGGGGGGGGGTGAATCCGGTCCGTGCTAGAAGAACCATCTCCTCTCCTTTCACCTCTTGCCGAAGAAAGTTCATCAACTGTTCTAAAGAACGGGATCCCTCGGATTTTGTTTGATGATTTTCTGTTTCTTTCCCAGGCGACCAACACTTCTTCAGGCAGGCAGCTCCTCCGCATCAGAAAATCTCCGTATTTATCTTGAGTTTTCCCCAAGCTCTCCAGGGATCTCAATTTCATAAAGCGAGGGTAAATCTGTCTTCGATCTTCCGGTAGCAGCATTTTTCATAACCAAATTTAGTTGGTCTCTAAACGTAGATTTGTACTAATAAGTCTTCTCGTCCAAATCTTTCTTTCAGTTGATCTATCGCCTTTGGGTAATTTGCAGCAGTAGCAGGGAAACTTAGTATTAATCTCTGTGCTTTGGACCCTGGCTCCATCGATTGTAACAAATACTGCATTTTATCCTCTGCAGCAATTCCTCTATCTTCGTGTACCTTTTGGAATTGGCTCCAAAAGGTCAAATACTCTTTCGCCTCTCCATTGAACTTTTTTAGTTCGATTTTCGGGAGTTTAAATTTTCTTGATTCTTTATCGCTCGGAACAGTACACTCTTGCAACTTCAGTTCTATTTTGGTAGTAAGTTCCAAGAACTTTTCTCGGTAGATTTCAGCGTCTTCCAAATCTTCAGCGAATAAACGCTCCCCATCATCAGACAGCAAAATTGTTTCTGAAATCGCGTTCTGGCAAGAGTCCATTCTCGCAAATTTATCATTGAATTGAATTTTCAAAAACCGAAAGTGTCTGTAAATTGCAGAGTTCATGAGATAATTCAGATTCGATTTTCTTCAAACAATTAGAAAAAGCCGTCCTCAGTCCTTTTCGTTGTGCTTTTTAAAGAATTTAAATTCATTTTCGATATAAAAAAATTCAGAGTTCAAATAAAATATTCAAATCCAATGTACTCGAGTCTTTTCCACGGACGCCACTATATTCGAAAGCAAAGTCGAACTAGATTCTAGAAATTCAATTGCAGGGTGCTTCTACCAGATGCTCAGTAACTTTATGATACATAAAAATCTAACGTTCGGCTTCCGCCGAGAGCACAACCAGTTCTGAATATATTCGTCAGCTCGCAGACTGACGTCACAAACAACGCCGCCTAGCGGCACTTTTATTTCGCTTCATTTCACAACACTCGTACTTGTTATTGTTACTTCATATAATGTAAATAGAGTGTTTTTCATTGTAAGCATGTTTTGTAATTTTCCATAAGCCATTAATTCAAGTGACATAAAATATATGAATTAAATGTGTACATAATTTGTGCTATGTGTTGCTATAACTGAGTTAATAATTAATGAAAAAGCTTCTAAGTTGCATAAATTTTTTCTGTTCAAGATAGTGTTGAAATTTTTTGTAGATACTCCCAAACATATGTTCTATAAAAGTTAGTGTTGATTTCGGTCTGAGATCTCTGGTTATATGTTTAAAAAATGCTAAAATTTTAACATTTAAAAAAATTGTGTTTTTTCAAAGTTTAACTAAATAAATAATTAAAAAAAACAATGAAACAGATTTTTCAAATACATACAAACTTAACACAACAATCTATTAAACATACGTCTCGTAAAATGACTAAAATTTTTTTAAATTTCAGCATTTTATAACTTTGAAAAAATTTAAATTCTTAAGTCATAGCTGGTTGAACTGACTTTTTGCTTTCAGAATCAACTTAATATAAATTATATTTTGACTGTATATCAAAAAAAGTATATTTAAAAAGGGTACTTTTTAGCTTTAAAAACAAAGTGATTTATGCCAATTAAATCTAACGCAACAATCTTGTGATTCACTGTTTTTTTTAATTCGCATATTTTTAAATGTTATTCATCATTTGAATTGTACAGAAATATTTGTTTTGCTTACATGATACATTTTTATTTTAATTGTGAATTAGAATTTATGCGACTTTTCATATATATTGTATTGTATTTTTTCCATCTGTGTTGTATGAATAAAATTCATTTTCAATGGATAAATATTTATTATTAATCAAAAACATTCATAAAAACTCACTCTATTATGAGATGAACAAAGAAAACTTTTTAAATAAAGTAGATCAACATGTTATAGGCACTTCATATAAAGAAAAAAAAAGTTATTGAATTTGTTATAAAAATTGTAATGTGTGAGTTTTTAATATCGTTCATACTTGCATTAATATTAATTTGTGATCCAAGTGTCGCATACCCATGCAAATCTGTATTGTGTAATGTTATTTTTTTAAAAATTTCAATTTTTTATAGTGATGTTTAATATAGCAAGCGCATTTAAGCTTTCTGTATACATGCATGATTTAAGGTAACTTTTTAATATGCTGAAAGAGCTCTCAGCACTTGCTATAGTAACTGCAACTTAGAAAAAAGTATTAAAATAGTTAATACATGTAGAAATAACTAAATTATTTAGCATGTATTGCAATATATCTTGTGTTTTCGCAGGTTTTTGAAATCAGAATTAATATTTGGCATATACTTCTAAATCTATCTTCTGTTTGTGAAATAAATGTATCAATATTACAGTGTTACACAAGCGTCATCTAAATTCCTCTACCGAGTTTTTTTTATAACGTGCTAAGTGATGCACAAACAAAAAATTTTCAGGGGGGGGCGTCCATCGTCGAAAGCCCCCCCCCCAACTCGTATCATACCTCAAGACAACAATTGATTCTTCTGATTTTGTCAACAAAAAACAGTAAAAAATAAATTATTGAATTAAACAATATGCTTTAATTAATAAAATATATGAATTTACAAGTACTTAATTAAATTTTACTCTTTATATATAAAAAGCCATTGCTAAAAAAATTTCCAATTTTAAAAGATAATTACTAAGTAAATCAGACAGTCACAAATGGAGAATGTTATATTTTATTAGAATCATTTCAGATATCTTTATATGTATTAAGTCTTTATATGCAATACATTGTAAAAATAAAATTCATTTTCATCAGAGAACTGACCGACAATGAAATAAATTATTAATTTGAATTTTAAATGTAGGTAGGCAAACTTGATGTAAATATAATATATTTTATAGAAAATTGCAACTTTTCATCTGTAAATACGGAAGTTACTGGAAAAAATGAGAAAAATTCATTCACAACATGTTTGATATACATAAATTCACACCCGTGTGAAGAACGGGCATATAAGTAAGTACAAAGGAATTTTAAGAACTTTTAAAGAGAACTTTTTATAGTATTGGTTGGTAAATCAAACCACAAAATATATTACAGGGTCATTTCAAATATTCGACACTGGTAAGCCATACTATTATAAAATATGCAATTCATGAAAGCACTTAATATAATGTTTATATTCAATAAAACAATATGAGGTGTAATTTTGCATATATTATTCACAAAATTTTAAAAATTTAAATTCTTTTAAAAATGAAAAAAGTTTTACACATAAATATCAAGAAAACGTTAAAGAAATTTTTTTTTCTGTTGTAACAGAAGTTTCAAAATCTTTTGCTTCACATAATATTTAAATGATATATTTGTATGAAAAACATATGATGAAAAGAACTGAAATTATAAAATTATTAATATAAAATATTTACATGCACACATTTTACAAAAACAAATTTAAAAAAAAATACAGTATTATAATACCTCAGAAATATCCTGCTTTATATGTAATTCCTTCCCTTTTTTTAATTAATATTTCTCTTTTAAAAATAGCTTTTTTATCAATTTGCGTGCATGCTGGTATTTGGTGTTTTTCCCGTCTGATTCTAAATAATCTTTTACGGGATTCGAGCATCACACCAAGATCATGCGAACATTTCCCCAAAGGTATATGTAATGCTTTTTGGGTCTCTCTCTCTCACAGAACGTAGAGTCCCTTTGTTGAATTCACAAATTGCTTCCATTACGGCATGTGTAACTCTGTCTTTACACACAAATAGCTTCTTTGGACACTTTGACCAAATCATGTTGTACAAACTTTCCTTAGCATTTTGGGTTCTGCAATCAATGCACCTTTTCAAAAGTTCATTTGAAGCAAGCCATTGATAAAGAGAAAGGATATGTGGCAAAGGATAAGATAACTGCTTAATTCTGATGTTAGGAACTAATTTGTTTTCTTCTGTGACAGATGTATTCACAGCGTCACTACACCAACGTTTGCTGTTCATTTGAGCAGAATGATTTCTGAAATATTCATAGTTACGAGGGGTGATCAGAAAAAAAGTTTACAAATAAAAAATATTTCCCCAGCAGGACAAGTGCATGCTGCACTTATAACCTAAAATTAAAAAAAAAAAGATATTAAATATTAAAGAAATAAATTCTAAAATAAGATCGTAAACTTATATAAGTTTTCGGTATTACCATTTTTTGTCTACTGATTTACAAACGTTGAAAA
>BMAO01007300.1:0-26029 GCA_019973975.1 Trichonephila clavata
TCCAGAGGTAAAAGCAGAGTCTCTGTCTGTTATTATTCTTTGGGTTACCAAAAGTCTTTTGTTGCAATTTTAATTTATCCAAGCATCTTCTGCGGAAGTAGATCTAACGGGATAAGCCAGGTAAATTTTGTAAAAGCATCCACTATTCTGAGAATATGCTGATATTTCTTGTTAGTAGAAGGTAAAGGTCCGATAAAATCGACGTAATAAGTACTTAATGGTATATCTTCTTTAGGAATGGGGTTGAGGAATCCGTCCTTTTTTCCACTCTTTTTGTTGGTCAAAATACATGGCACACAGTTAACAATAACATTCTGCACTTGCTTGCTCAAATTGGGAATGAAGAATTCCTGTTTGACAACTCCTTCAGTCTTGGCAATGGAGAAATGTCTCTTCTCATGTGCTAACTTTATTATCTCAGTTTGCATATCTCTTGGTACAACTATCAATTCAAGACCTTCAACATATTTGTAAAGTATTTCGTTTATATCGAAAAAGTCTGAATTGATATTTGTTTCAATCAGTGACCTTAGACTTTGAGTGTATTCATCCTCTTGTTGTGTCCTTTTTAATCTTGCGGTTAGAGTGTCGTTAGGAATTATTGCGACTGGATATCTGCTAAGGGCATCCACATGTTGCATTCTCTGGCCGAAACGATGCACAATTTCATAATCAAACTCTTCCAGCAATAATGCCCGTCACGCATTACGAGTAACCAAATCCTTTTTGTCCATAGTCTTTTGAAACGCTGAGCAGTCCGTTATAACTTTGAAATGATTTCCCATAAGGTAGGTACGAAATTTCTTTAAAGCGTTGACAACAGCAAGAACTTCAAGTTCATAGCTGCTATACTTCTCCTCTGCCGGAGTAGTTTTCTTAGACATGTATTGAACAGGATGCAATTTTCCATCTTCTGCCTCCGTATCCTTGTTGACTTGCGTCCGTGAGCAATTCGGTTGTTTTTCCCTGCTGGAAAATACTTAATACTGGACTTTCAGTCAATAATTGCTTGAGCTTTTCAAATGCTTCTATTTGAGGTCATTCAAAGCAAATGGATTGTTCGTTTCTAATTAGATCACTCAAAGGTTTCGCTATTTAGAGTACGACGGAATAAATTTTCGAAAATAGCCAGTGAGTCCTAAAAAGCTTTGGACTTGTTTGGCAGTCGTTGGTACAGGGAACTTCTTGACAGCTATCGTTTTTGCAACTGAAGTGCGCACCGTTCCATTTTCGATGACGTGACCCAAAATTCCACCTTTCGTTTTAAAAACTGACATTTTTCAAACTTGATCTCCACCCCATATCTGGATGTGACCTCAAATACTTTCTTTAGTTTTTCCATACCTTCTTCCTCATCTTTAGCTGGAATGATCAAATCGTCCAAGTAAATTATTGCGATGCCTTTTCCCATGAGTTCCCTGAATATGCTGTACAGATATCTTTGGAATACGCTCGGGCTTGTACTGAGACCAAAAGATACCTTATTAAATTCGAGCTGCCCGTCTGGTACAACAAAGGAGGTGAAATGCTTGCAATCCTCGTTCACGTCGACATGAAAAAACCACTTTTTCCAGTCTAACGTGGAATACACTTTGGCGTCTTGCAGTCTATCCAATACGTCCTCTATCAGTGGCAAGGGGAAGCGATCCTTAACTAGTTTTTGGTTCAGTTTTCTATAGTCAATGCATAGTCGGTCGGTACCGTCTTTCTTCTTGACTAACACGATTGGACTTGCATATTCAGAAGAGCTTTGTCTCACGATTCTCTTATCCAACCATTCGTCGATCTGCTTGTTGACGGCCTGATTCTCCAGAAATGACAAATGGCGTGCTGTTTGGTAAACTGGTATATCATCCTTCGGGATAATTCTCATGGACACATTTGTCGTTTCGGTCTTCTTAGGTGTATAGCTGTTGATTAGTTCAGAGAGTTCCTTTCTTATTCGAGGATTAATAACATGTTTAACTTCAATTTCGTGTCTTCAGTTCTTGCTTCATAAACCTGTGTATTCATAAATCAAACCTTCTCTTCGTGTTTACGGAAATAAACACCTTTTCCATCAAAGCCTACAAAAGCCTGTTCTAAAATGTCCGATCCTAATACTGCCTGGAACTCCAAATACACCGCAGGCACGACATGCCATATTACGGAATATTTCTCTCCATCCAATTCGATTTCTCATTGGAACGATCCTTTTGTTTTGACTTCGTACTTTCCTAATCCAGATAACACGACAATGTCCTTCGAGAGCTTGGATTGCTCGATGATTCATTTGCTTACAACTTCACGAATGAGCGAAACTGAGCTTCCAGTGTCGATGAGAGCCTTAAAAGTCTTGTTTCCGATGGTTATTTTCCTGGTCTTGATTCTGTCTTGCTGAATTCGAAAACATATCTGGACCGGAGAGCCTGAAGATTTTTTTTATTTTCGAACCTTTGTTGCGCTTTGTACAATCTACGGCATAGTGACCTGGTCCCCTGCAGTAGCTACATGTTACCTGTTTAACTCTTTTATATATCGTAAGTTCTCTTCGATTGAAAGCATTTTCTATCATTCCAATTATTTCCAAGGTGAAAACGTTCTTGCCTTTGAGAACAATTATCGTTATTGTTCGATCTTTTAGCGGATGAGTTTAACTGCTTTGGCCCTATATTTCTATGGACGTCCTCATAATCTTCACATTTTTTCGCTAGCTGAATAGATGAGTTAATAGTAGACCATTCGTCCAAAAAGTGTTCCTGAAAATCATACGGCGCCTTCTTCATTTGATCGGCAATGATTAATTCTCGTAATTGGTCGTAGATGTTAACTTTTAAGCCCAAAGTCCATCCATCAAAATACGTCTGTAATTCGTGTTGTAAATCTTGCCATGTTCGTTCATCGGACTTTTGGTGAAACAAAAATAACTGACGAAATTTTTCCCTGGAGATAATTTAAATCTTTGTAAGAGTAAATCCTTTACATGATTGTAATCATTACATTTATCAGTTGGTTCTCTTGCGATCAGATGGGCAATTTCGACGGGTATTAACCCTATAAGTTTTTGAACCCAATCTTTTTTCGGCAAGAAAGTTAGTTCTGCATTACGCTCAAATAAGGTGAGATTCAAACCAATATCTTCCTTCATATTAAACTTATGAAAAGTTTCGTGAATAAGTTTATTCGATGTTTGAACGTTTTCGGCGTTATTCAGCATACTGGCAGTCTGTTATGCTTGTATTCGCAACTTCTCTAATTCGTACTCTCGTCTTTCTCTCTCTTCTTTTCTCATATCCTCTCTCTCAGCCTTTTCTCTCTCTTCTCTTTTTGTACGGTCCTCCACAATGCTATCAATCATCTTTTTAACGTCGTCTTCAACGTAATCTGGGCTTTTTACGATCAGCTCCTTTAACTTCAATTTTGTGATACTTGCTTCGATAGTAAGATCCAAATCTGCGGCGAGTGACATCAAATCCTCTTTCTTTTTCACGAGTAAGAATGCCATTTTTATACTCAGAGTGGTGACCCAGAGAACAACTTAAATTTTTACCCAAGTTAAATGAGACAAAACTATTAAAATGACATGCAAAAAGTTTACTCACCTAAGCAGAAACAAAAGATAATTTAAATAAGATGCAATTATCAATTATAAACAATTATGGACAAAAATGGACTTTTTAAAGAACTCTCGGAACCTAAATCCTCTTGCAAAACACAACAGTATTACAGTTAATATCAATTTTATTTTTATTAAAAAAAACGCGTTCTCCTCTCTCATTTATCAAAAATAGATTACTAAGAAAAAACACGGAAAGTACTCAGTTATTAATCCAAAACTAAAAGAACATCAAATATCTACGTCTGCAATTAAGCCAATAATAATAACTGGTACTTCAAAATTCAATTTCAGATTCTCAGAACAAGAAATATATACACACAAAATCATTTATTTAATTTTCGCTTATTGCTCACACAATACCAAAAAAGGATACTAGCACAATACAATGTAATTCTGAAGGCACTTTACGTTGACCTCAATGATACAGGAAATCTTGTTTCGTGTTGATTACTCGCAATTCGATGCAGTTCCAAAGGTTCTCTCGGCTGCGTTGACCTCAATGATCAAGGTAACCCCGTTAAATTCGTTCTGTATCTCGTTGAGTCGCTGGGCTTCCAGTTTTGATTGACTACAGCTGACGTGGAAATTCGCCAAGATTCTGTGTTTCTGACCAAGTCAATGGACCTCTGGTTCTTGTTGACTGTTCTTGCTGAAGTATTTCCGTATCACTCGCAAAATTTCTTACCCAGCTGGAGGCGTCACCGGGTTTCTATTCGATCGATGCAAGGCAAGGTCTATGTACCACTCAGGAAATTAAAAATCGATGAGGAGGTAAAACTTTTAAAAAAAGCTCTTAGACAAAATTTTGAATAGTTTAAAATCCCAGTCGATTCCCCAATTTGTAGGAAGGCGTCTAGGGGAAGGTTCAAATTTAATATTAAATGATTACAGATAGTTAAAATGACCTAATTTATTAAAACACAACCAAAACATTTAACTATTTACAAGGGGTTTCAAATAATTAACTCAAGAGCAATTTTACTACCTAGATAGCACCATACTAATTCGGAAAACACGCCTTCACTCTCAAAAATCGGAGAGACAGATTCCATCCGACCTACCTTCGTGCAATCTTTCGTGCAACTCCCAGTTGTTTGCCACATCATAGACATATGACATCACTGTATCGCGAAGCGAAGGTTTACGTGGTTTCCATTAGTGGCGCCATCTCTTACAATTCAAATAAGAATAAAAAGAAATAAAAAAACCTGCATCATGTTCCAACATATATATATATATACTGGTGTCCAAAAGTTAAGCATAATTGATAATTATGTGAATAAAGAAGGAACTGTAAATCAGAATGGCGGGAAACGTGATATGCGAGTGTAAAATGGTTATAAAATAAGGAAGCAAATCAAAAGAATGATAATAAATAATTTTATTATCCAAAGTAGCAGTTTGAAAGAAAACTAAGCATAGCCAGAATTCACACTTTAAAGAAAAAAAGAAAGAAAACATTAAATAAAATACTGATGCTGCAGTTTAATAAAGCGTGTGGTCACCTCTGACAGCCAGGCACGCTGCACAGCAATTTACCATACTTTCTGTGAGATGATGAATGAGTTGTGGGTTCAAACGGTTCCAAGCTTCTTGGAGAGCTCTCTTCAGTTCTGTAACGGAGCTTGGAGGGTGCGAAACAGCTACAATTTGTCTCCCGTGCATATCCCATACATACTCCATAGGATTTAAATCAGAGGAGTTCGCAGGCCACGACATGCGCTGGACGTTTTCCGTTTCAAGGAAGTCAGCAATCAGCACCGTTCGGTGAGATGGCGCATTATCATCCATGAATATGAAGCCATGACCGACAGCACCTCGAAACAAGTGAACATAAGGCTCAAGAACTTCGTCTCTGTATCTTTAAGCAGTCACAGTCCCTGTGTCAAAGAAATGGAGGTCTGGGTGGCCATCCATTGTGATGCCTGCCCATACCATTGCTCCCCTTGATGGAAAATGATGTCTTTCCGTTATGTTTCTTGGTTCAAAACGTGTGCCACGTTCTCTCCATACCGTTACCCGCCGAGAATCACTACTCAGACTAAGCCGGGACTCGTCACTGAACATCCCATTGGTCCACTCCCCAACACTCTAATGTTAATGTTTCAAATTCCAATTCAAACGAGCGCATTTATGCGCTGACGTAAGGGGGAATGCAAACTTCTTTTTTTTGGCATACAGGCCAGCATGATTGAGTCTCCTGTAAACAGTTTGTCTCGAAATTTGTATTCATGTGGCAACTGTGAGCGCCAAACCCAGTGCTCTGGCAGTACTGACGTCGCGCACTTAGTACCAGATATCGGTCTTGGCGAGGGGTTGTGACTCTTGGTCGACCTGATACTGGTTGTCGGGTAACATCTCCCGTTCTTTGAAACCTCTGAGACAGTCTTGAGATCACAGACTGGTCCACATTCATTCTTCCTTTCGTAAACATGTCCAATTGGCGTCTTTGTGCCATCATTCACCTTGTTTGATGGTTAACAACGTTCCTTTGCACAGCAGTTGCACGAAACTTGTCTGAACTGCCTATGCTGCGTGAATCTGTTTCTCCGCGTTCCGACATGCGCCGGCGTTTCGCGCAGGACGTTGTTGACTGAAAAGTTTTGCATAAACCCAATGTTTCTTCTTCACCCAATTAATATCCGTAAGAAATTTGGAATAATTTTACGAATATTTACTCCATGTTTTTCGCCTTTTACGATTTATGCTTAACTTTTGGACACTAGTATATATATATATATATATATATATACACTAGTGTCCAAAAGTATATATATATATATATAAACAATATATATTTATATAACATAATGAAATACCCAGCGAAGCAGGCGGGTAACGGCTAGTATAGTCACAAAAATGTTAAGTAATAGTAAAAAATAGAATTCCCACACATAGTCAAAGGTGCTAGGGTACTTATTCTTCGTTAACACTGCATTCATTTTGATAAATTTAAAAAAGAGAGAGAAATTTTTGAATTATTCGTAATTTTCTAAATGGATGTACACGCACACAATTTCATTTTTTCCAAAGCTCATTTTTACATTTTAATGTAATTAAAATGATAAACTGTGTGTGTGTGGCCAACCTTGCAACATGCCCGGTCTCGGAAAATAGGAGAAAATATAATCAATGTTAAGCCTTGTTGCGCATCTTACATTAATATACGTGATTCAGTGGTATACTATGATAACTAATTATGAATCAATAAGTCCTACTAAAATATTGATTCCACCAGCCATTATTCTCTTTCTTTACTTCTAATGACGTTCTATATATTAATTATGTCCATTTTTAGAGTAAAACAAAAGAATAAATTTTTTATGCCTTGAATAAACTTTATGGAATAATATAATTGCCACCATTATAAATAACTTCTTGCCAGCTTTAGAGCAATTTGTATATCCCATTTATAAAAAAAGTCTTATCTCTAGTAGCCAAAATTTTAACCAGGGCTTGTCTGATATCTTCTTCGTTCTTGAATTTTTTTCACCTGCAGAAAATTTTGTAAGGACAGAAACAAGTGATAATCGGAAAGTGCTAGATCCGGGAAGTATGGTAGATGTGACAGAATTTCCCAGACTAGCTCTGCGATTTTCTGACGAGTCCCCAAAGCAGTATGTCGCCTGGCTTTGTCATGAAGCAGTATGATGTCCTTCCTTTTGAACATTGACGGTCTCTTTTGTTAGAGTACTGTTTTTAATTTATCCAATTGATGACAGTACTTCCCCAAATTTAGACTTTCGTTTGGTTTCAACAGCTCAAAATGTATTTGTCCTCGCATGTCCCACCATATACACAACATTCTTTTGTTCAGGCTCAACTTCGGTTTAGAGGTGGATGGGGCAGGTTTTCCGAGTTCACAATATGCCGTTTTCCTTATGATGTTATCATAGGTAATCCATTTTTCATCCTCATTTATGATCCTGTTCAAGAAGGGTTCGATTTTGTTGCGCGCAATATGATGTGTGTGGGGAAGGGGGTGCGCGATTCGATCAATCAAATTCTTCTCACTTAACTTATGTGGCACCCATCTCGAATTCTTCCACATAAAACCTAGTTTCCGAATATGATCCGAAATGGTTTGTTGAGCTGAATCAAGCCTATCCGCAATCTCTGATATTGTCAAAAAGGATTTTTCTTTAACGTGATCTTGACTGTATCGTCGTCGATCAAAGATGGTCGCCCAGAGCGTGGCTTATTAGAAAGGCCGAAATCACCTACTTAAAATTTTTTGAACCTTCTGCATGTTTTATTAGAAAATGTACCTTCACCAAACACTTTCAATTAATTTCTACACTCTTCTCTGTGTAGCATTTCTTCCTTGTTGGAATCCGTACAAAATACAGTGGCGTAAATGAACTTATCAACTGCCGTGGGTAAACGATCACACACATCTCTCACTTAATACTAACATGAACCATCTATGTTTTAGTTCTATGTTTAGGTCAGTATGTAGACATTTAGTGATAAAAAAGAGGGCTAAATATGCGTCAAATGAATATGCGCACATACTAGATGAAACTGATTGTAACCGAAACGAACAGAACTTTTCGGTAGACCTAATATATATACATATTTACACTTTCTCAGTTCCACCTATTAATACTAAATTTCTAACATAAGCTCCTTATGAGCGAAGAAAAACACCAACATGTTCTTACAACAAAAACTTAAGCAGAACTAAATCATAATTGAAACTAAAAAAATAATTTTTTTTTTACAAAAAGGTCGAGGAGTGCCATCTAGTATGATTTTCGCCACAAGCCTTTTGTTTAATGAGAGCTCTCAAAATTTTTATTTCCTTATTAAACCTGTCACACATTTGAAAAAATTCAGTTTAGTATTTAAAATTCATTACGGATGAAATATCTGTAATTTGCTTTAAAATTTTTAAAAAATCCAATGAATTGTATAGATTTATATTAAAAACTAAAGAAATAATTATGTTTGAAATGAAAATTATTAGAACGTTACGAATTTCTTGTGTGTTGCAGCAAACATAATGGTCCCCAGAATTTTGAAGTGCTTTCAAACATTGTTTTCGATTTAAGAAAAAATATTACCTTGTGCGAGTTTCTGTTTCTTCCGTTCTATTTCTTTCCGTTACATAAATAATGTAAGGCTCATTCACACCAAGGCGCTCACGCGTCGCGATCGAAGTAGAAATCAGAGATATTTTCGTTGATCGATTCACACCAAAGCTTTTTCGTACGCGCGCGGTGGATTTCTGCTGATTAGGTGACGCTGAATATAGTAGTTGAAAATCACACTAAGTAGTTAATTCTGACTTGTGTTAAGTATGGATTGCAAGAGAAAAAAAAATTTTGCAATTTTGTTAGCATTAAAAAGGAGGAAAAGAAACAATAGTGGGTTCAACATATTTTTTTAAAGAAAAAAGCGTTTAAGGTAACTGGGACGTGAAGTGCTTTAAATTTTGCATTTTTTATTTTACTTATAAAAAATAGAAGGCCTTTTGCTACTTTAATAGATGCATTATTTATGAGAATTCGATCAAAAGAACGTTAGAAAATTAAATTTCAAAATTGTAAACAAATGTGATGTAACTGTGACTCGGGAGCACTTTCTTCAAAATCCGTAGTGTATTCAATACATATTGTAAAAAACTAATTTTTCTATTCGAAGAATGTAATTTTTCTATATTATATGTTCAGGTTTATTAAAAATTGTACATTTTTTGTGCAAAAATTACGGAAAATTTAAATGATCTGTTACAAAATTTTGAATAAAAAAATTTTGTTTTTTGAAAAGTTATTTATGTCTAGTTTTGCATTTCCAAATACTCAGTGTAGTTTTTAAATTATGAATCAAGTGGATATAGTACAAAGTAGATTTTGAGGATTATTCTAAATTAAATACACAGCTTGTAAAATAGACATTTTGTTTTTCCTAACTGCTTATTGTTAACATTTGAATGCTCATGAATAACTCTATGTTCATTACTTTTGGTTTTACATTAAAATAAATAAATATTCATATGTATGAATACAAAAACAGAGATTCTGCTGGTATAATTTTTAAAAACAGATCTCCATTTAAATTAGATATCAAATTAACTTTGTAAATCCATCAAAGACGTTTTTTTTGTAAATTTTTAGAACAATAAAAATACGTGTAAGGAATTTTGTAATATCCTGTAATGATGATGTTCAAAGTGAAGTAAAAATACTAAAACTTATAGATATAAAACTTTGGTATTTTAGTTGGAAGAGGTGTGAATCGCTCATAACACGTGTTGATGAAGTGAAGAAAGAGTAATTTAAAAAAAACTTCTGAAGAATCTAGAGTTTTAGACTTACAATTTAAAAACTGAAAAATGATGCAAAATAATCCAATTAACAGTGGTATGACTTTATACTGTATTAAAATATATTATTTTACAAATCATAGATGAAAATATCTTTGTTTGCAATTTTCTCAAAACGCATTTTTTGGTGATTCCGGTACACTTTTCTCAAAATCTACTTAACCTATAGTGCTGATATTTTGTGCAATAGAAGATTAACAAATTTTTAGCAAAGTGAGTGAATTAGTTTTCAAATAAACATTCAGAAATTTCAGATACAGCACAATTTCTACATAAAATTTAAAAGAAATTTGAATCAATAAATTAAAATTTTTTTAAAATTTTTATAAATTTATATTTTAAAATTTCATTTCGTTCATTTTATGAATTGAACTTTGCAGACACAACTCATCCATTCTGTACGAACTTGGGAAAATAAATACTCTTCATCTTATACTGTTATTCATCCTATAAAAAAAAAAAAAAAAAAAAAAAAAAAAAAAAAAAAAAAAAAAAAAAAAATAAATTAAAACATTTTCAGTTTATTAAAAAAAAAAAAAAAAAAAAAAAAAAAAAAAAAAAAAAAAAAAAAAAAAAAAAAAAAAAAAAAAAAAAAAAAAAAAAAAAAAAAAAAAACAATTTATCTTGTAAGCTTTATTTTACGAGTAGTTTAGTCCTAATTTACCAACTGTTTGTTTTAATTTTATATTTATTCTTTTTTTTTTTTTTTTTTTTTTTTTTTTTTTTTTTTTTTTTTTTTTTTTAATATTCTATTCTATACATTATTTTATTTTACCTAGCTTTTATTTAGTTAACATATATAATAAGTGTAATAGTTGTATTTATTTTTTCCTGAACACGAGCTATAGCTCATTCAGGACGTTTGTGTAATTTTGTATGTGCTATTATTTAATAAATATTATTATTATTTTTTAAAAATGTAACTAACAACAACAATGCATATGTAAGGTACTAATTATTGTAATACTGGTTTTTATTTAGTTACCATAATATATGTACTTACTTGATTTGTATCAAATATCACAAGAATCATTTACATTTAGTACATATAATAAATTAAAAGTAAAAAAACTTTTTTAAAAACAAGCTTTTATTTAAAAGCGCTAAAAAGAATAAAATAAACTTTTCCTTTAAAACTTTTTTTACTATCAACTTATAACGTCATTACACAATTTATATGATATAAAAGCTTGTCGCAATATTTAAGTACTCGTATTTACTTAGTTTGAATTTTTAAAAATTAAAATCAGTCAGGTCAAGTTATTTTACTTGTTTATCTACACAGGTAAATCTCGCTCTCCTTCAACGTTGGTTCGCCATCCCTGGTTTAGCTGAATCAGTTCTCGCAAAAAGAGTATTAGACGAAAAACACAATCTTTTTAAATCCGTAATTTTTAAGCAATATTTTCAATCTTCGTGCAGATCTTGGGTAATATTGTTCTACATACGAAAAAAAGGTTTCGCGAGATTATCTTCATAAATGACGAAGTTATTCAATGTTTAATTAAAATTTTGACTAGTTTTTGAAAAATCTTAAAGAATATATTATTTATTTGAAATATTTTGAAGGTAAGGGATATATTTCTCTAACATCTTCAAAGAAAAATCTAGTTATTTATTAAAAAACATCAAAAGGCATTTAAAGATTTGTATTAATCAATAAAATACCTAAAATTCAAAACGCATGTTGTAATCAAAAAAGCAAGTTTTATCAACTAACGATAATTTTTTGTTGGACATTGAATATCTTCTACGTAAGAATCTATTTTTTTAGTTGCTCAGGTCATCTTTAGAAACTTGATTTTGAAAAAATAATTAACCATCGCATTATTTTTATACAGTCAGACCTCCATGTATAACGAACCTCTATTTTGGGAATTTCTCTATTTTAAGAACTTTTCCCTGGAACCAAGCACATATTACTCTTTTCTTCGTAAAATAACTCCAAATTTAACGAAATTTTTCTTCGAAGATTCGATTTTTTTCTCTCCTTATTTTTAAAACATTTCAAGTCATTTTGCAAATTATTCTCTTTTGGCACATTTTATGGATATCAATAACCTTGAACTAGTTTTACAATGTGCCTAACTCATCTAAAGGAACAAAATTGCCTTAATTTTTCAAACAAAAAAAACTCAAATAAAATTAACAAATTCTATCTGTAATTAAATTTAAGGACACATGTCGTAGTGTGTGTTTAGATTACTGGTGATAAAATGAGGTGTATTTAAATTACTTGCAGGCTTAAAATTAGAAAATTCATTTAAAAAAAATCCATTCATTTTAATATAAAATTCTTTTTTTAATTGAAAATACATTGCATTTCTGGATAATATTTTTCTCTTATTGTTTTCCTAGTGGATTCCTTTTTCATGGGTAAGATATATAAAAAAAGATCTTTCCGATTCTGTAATTATTTTTTGTCTGAGTTTCATAGATTAAAGTTAGATAAATTTTTTAAAGAATTTCCACAATACTCCATCTCAGTTTAACTTGGCACAGTTGAGAAAGGCATTTAATGAACCAATCTACTTGAAAAACAGCTTTACTTTTTTTGTTTTGGATTTAAATCCAAGTAAATAGATAGAAGTTTGTAAAAAAAATTGCATACATTGTAGAAATTAGATTATTTTTACGTTGTAGAAATGCAATTATTTTTTAGACAAAGTTATTAATACAGAAAATAGCGCAACGTTATGAAATTCCAGTTTGGCTGAAACCGATTTTCGACGCCAACTTTTGTCATTGTTGTAATAATAACATAATTACAACAATGCAGATACAAGGGGTGATCAAATGAAAAGGTACGAAACGACACGGTGGGTACAAATATAGACTTTATTCAAAATATACACCATAGGCCTGAGCACAACGATCCCACTGGGGAACAAGCCGCAAGATTTCTTGTTCCCAGAATTCCTGTGGCTGTGACGAGACCCAGTCCTTCACAGTGTCCTTGAGTACGTCGTCCGAGTTGAAGCGCTTTCCTTTCAGGTGTTTCTTCAGTGGACCAAACACATGGAAATCGCAGGGTGACATGTCCGGACTGTAGGACAGATGGTCCAACGTCTCCCATTGGAACTTGTCCAGTTCCATTTGTGTGACTCTGGAGACGTGTGGACGCGCGTTATCATGGAGCAGAACCACACCCTCCGTGAGCAGCCCCAGTCTTTTGTTCTTGATGGACCTGCGTAGGCGTCAGAGTGTCTCACAGTACACATCGGAGTTAAGGCTTTTTCTGTGCTCGAGTAATTCTGTGCTCGCATCATTTGGACTCCGCTTTTTATAAGAGCCTTTGCTCTCTCCTGCGTATGCGGGCACCCGCGCACGATCCGATCCCAGTCAGAGTCTCCAATGGCATCCCGAGATGTCTCGCTACATTCTCCCTTGGCGGAATATGCAAATATTTAACTGTTTCATTTTTATGCCGTTTCGTACCTTTTCATTTGATCACCCCTTGTATATCGAAGTTGGCGCCCAAAACTAGTTGAACGTTTTTAATTAATAACTTTTTAATTAATTGCAATATCGGAATATAAATGGTCAAAACATGCATTGTCATCCAAACTAAACGTGTATGCAAAATTTCAGCTCAATGTGGTGAAGATATCAGCTTCAAAATTGAGTTGCAAGATTCCACCCGAACAAATTACATACATACATACATACATACAGTGTAAGTTAAATAAAAGCTTGTAAAAATACACAACACAGTCACCTCCAAAAAATACCACTCAACAGACTAGCAGCCGATCAAAGAATGAACTACTGCATAAACCCAGTACATGCAATTAGCTTCTGATATCTATTGGAAACTTGACTAACTGCTAGGATTTGACCTCTGTGGTGATTCAGAGAATGTACACCCTAGCATCAATTTCTGAGGCATTGAAACAAGTCTTACGTTTTATGTACCACCACACAATAAACAAATAAGAACTAGTGGTACAACATATGTACCACCAAAGATGAAAGAGTTAATAAGCTCAACACAATGTGACCAGTGTTTATCATTCTTTTTTGCTAATCGCACATCTAAATACAAAAAAATGTGAAAGATGTATGTTACAAATATATATTTATCAAAAGATTTTATTACATATCTGTCCATCATTACTTACTGAATGAAACATTCTTTATTAGTTCACAGTAATGTAATCTTATCAAAAAAAATATAAAGATTGGATTATTTCACAAATATTTGATTTTAAGAAAGCCAATTTCAATATATGTCAGTTACAACTGGGCAAAAAAATAATATCAAATAATATAGCAGGAAAACTAAATAAATAAAATATCTATCTTTAGTAAATGTGTTGAAGTAATAACATATACTATTTTCAAAGTTACAAAACTCATGCACTTTTAATTATTCATCGAAAGTTCTTGTGGCACATCTGATAGTCTCTCTTGTTACATAGGGTTAAGAAATTTTCTATGTTGTTGCTGTCGCTGTTGCTTGTGCCACCTGTCTGACGTAGTCAGATTGAGGCCCACGAAATTCATCATGGCAATGGGCTAGAGATACGCCTGTCGTTTTGCCTAAGCTTTGAGCCCATGAAAGTGACAGTATGATTTTGTTCACGATAGATGGCAACACCATTTGGACCCACTGATTTAACGAGCATGTACTCCGCGTGTACTCGGAGTGTATTTGGTGGCATCGGGCATCGAACCAGGGCCTTCCGGTCTGGCGTCCGATGCTATAGGGTGACAATACACTAATTTAATTATAATTAATAAATTTTTATGTACGAATAATAATTATTCAAAGAGTTACACATATAACCACTTTGGCATCATTTTTGGCGATTAAGCGACTATTTTGGTGACTTGGGTCAACATTTTAAAGGTTTTCTTTCTCATGTTTTAAAGCCCTTGGTTGAGCTGAAATTTTATATAGACGACTGTTTTGTGGATGACAATACGCTAATTTAACTAAAATCAATAAAAATTAATTGATTAAAACTATCTAATAAGAATTAAATTTTATTCATAGTTCCAATTGCTTACAACGTGTAACAGTTGAATTAGAAACAGGACAAAAGTATATTCATCCGTGATTGGTTAAGTGTGCGACATGTGGCTAAACTACACACGCTCATGCCTGAAGTTAAATCATTTTTTTTTAAACAGTCGCGATCAGAACTTCTTTGACTGTCCGAGATGAAGTTTCCGATTGGCTAGACCAGTGATTCCCAAAGTGGTCTATATAGACTCCCAGGGGTCTATGACGATCTGCAAGGGGTCCACGCGAGAGAAAAAATAATTTGGGGGTCTATGAGATGTAAATGGGGGTCTACATAATAGTGGCTCTCATCAAACCAGATCGTGACTTAAATCTTCAAAAAAAATTGATCTAGTGGAAAGCAGATTTTACCAATTTAACTCATTTAATTACTAGATTTAGTGAGGTTAATTTGTGGTTACTAGATGATAGCATACATTTTATTAAGACAAGGACCATTTCAACATTTATTTTCAGAATTAAATTAAAGAAGTATAATATTGGACGCGTTGTGAATTTTCTCAATTTATCACAGACAATCTGTCAGGACATTTTAACCTACATTCAAAATTTAAATGCCATTACTCAGATTTTGAAACTAGGTTTGAGATTGCTTTTTTATAGTAATACCACAATAGACAATGAATTCATAAAGTCAAATTGAAAAAAAAATGTTACATTACAATAGGAACCTGATCAGAATAGGCCTAAAAATCTTAAAATAAAGTTTAGAAATAGATGTCAGCAATTTTCGCTTTAAAAAGACATTCCTGTTACTTTTCGCGAATTATGAGATATCATGTGAAAGTTTTTAATTGCTTTTTTTAGTGAGAGGGAGTTTCAGAGAGTTTTCCATTCTCAAAAACAAAAAAGAAGGGAGGAGGGGAACTAGACGCTTACTAACAAAGGAGATTTGGGGTTAAACCTAACTAGATTGTTAAATGTTGAAAATTTGTTATTGAAGCACCAGATTCATCCCTCTCCGTTAAAACACTTGTTTGTTGTTCAGTTATTTTCTGTAAAAGTTGTTTTATGTATTAAATTAAATTATTTTTATTTTAATTTAATTCACAGTTTGAAATTTGATTCTTTTAAAGTAAATAGTAGTGCTAGCTGTCAAAAAGACATTTAAATTGATAAATTTGCAAAAAAATCAATATTAAGTAAGCAGGGGTCTACCCGAAACCGAAAAACATGGCAAGGGGTCTATGAGACAAAAAAGTTTGGGAACCTCTGGGCTAGACGCTCAACACTCCACGCTGACTGCCTTGGTGTGAATGTGGCTATAGAGAACGATTTGCACCGCCATGCGCAGTTGTAACCAGTCATGTAATAGAATATACTCCCTCAAAGCAACCTGTAGGTATTCTCCAGGATTCTTAATTCATTGTACCTTATAAAAAAAATTTTAGAAAATATATTAGAATTCCATGTTTAATTTCGATTTCTAATGCCACCTCCATGGATGCGATGGATATTTTTCATAACTGTATACCTCCCCACCCCCATATTATAAAACGACATATTTTATGTCGTTGTACCTGGCTGGTTGCTGAACTATATCTTGAATTCTTAAAAACTAAACAAGGATAATCAGCTTAGATAGGCTATGGCACCTGAATAAATGAACAGCTAATCATAGGGAAACAAAAGTAATACGACAAAAATTTAAATGCCCAAAAGAGATTGAAATGCGAAAATATATGAAAAAAAAGTGAAACGAGCCTTACAGTAGTCGCATATGATGTGTAACATCTGACATGTAATCCTTGAAAGTATGCAATAGTAACTTAAATCCTGAAAAAAATGAATCAGGTATGATTGGAAATAATTTTCTATCGAATAATTACATCTTTAATAAAAATTTTATTTAATTAACACAAGGAATACTGCAATTTTTTGATTAAAAATAATTATTCTTGTTCAATTTGGGGATGAGCGAAGACTGTGAGTGAGTGAATATTAACGTCACACTGTTCAGCTACACGAGGGCTTTTGGCGACGGACCTCGTAATTTTGAGCCATGGTCAAGTGACGAGGACAATGATTGAGCTGGCACCCCTCTCCTAACTACCCCCACTAGGCTACCACGGCCACGAAGAGCGGCGACACACAATAGACTTATGATAATTAAAGTATAACACATTTTCTTGTGATTTCAAAGTATTTAAAAACCGTTGAAAAACAGCGTCAATAACAGTGCCACTCAGGGCCGATCCTAGCAGGTGTGCAGCGCGTGCACCGCACGCGGACGGCGAAACCGAGGGGCGGCCGCAGGCCGTACATGGTTCTATCAATCAAACAAAAAAATTTACGTATTTATCAAAATGAAACTTGTAATAAAAATCGAATTAATATCATGAATTTTGAATAGTTATTGAAAAATCCAAGTCCCAATAACACAGCATAGCTTAAGAAAATTAGAATGTTAGTGCATAGTTTGTTGGCCGATTGTACATAAATGTCTACGAGTTACAAACATCCTTCATTTGACAGAAAAAATTCGTAATGGAGCCGACAATACAGCATTAAAAAAGTTTTTTTTTATAGTGTGGTACTGTGGATCGATACTTAATAAAGGCGTCTCAAAAAGGATTTTTGCAAAAATTGCTTTACGAAAATATCTAATACGGTTAATCTCATAATGTTTAAATTCAATATGAATTTGGGAAAATTAAGTTTTCAATTTAATAATAACCTAACAATTTAGAAAAACAAAATAGAGGAAAGAAGTTATTTTTGCCCATGGTTTTACAACGCTTATAAACAATGCTCGTTTTCCTTTTTAGTGAGTTGTTCCTCTATTAAAATGTAGTTTCTAGTAGTTTTATTTGGTATTAAGTTATAAAATAAATTTTACAGCTTCTTTTGACCTTTGAGTAAATGATTTTCAATACAAAGCCTGTTTGAAAAACACTTTAATATTAACATAGTATTATTAATGTTAGCGAAGTTCTAAATTTAATTTAATTTTTAGGAACTTAATGGTACTTAAATACTATGTTAAAAAATGCTAACTTTATGCGGTTTTTTTAAGTCCTAATTGTAACCAGATGTCATGTAATCAAACAGGTGAATCAAGCGATTCACAACATAGCACGAAAAAAACATAAACAAAAGAAAGCATATATTAAAAGCTAATCCTGATCTATGTCTACCCGCTTACATGTATACTCCTAGTTGGAAAGTAATTTCATATGATCTAACCCACTTAACCCCTTACCGTGTTTACTGTTGTCGCTATGTTAGCATCAGGTGTGGCTCTAGAGCAGTGATGGTGAACCTATGACCCGTGGGTCAGCCACTGACCCACGCAACTTTTTAACTGACCCACGATTGCTGGGCAACTACTTGTTTATATACGTGGGTTGATAAAATTCTTCTAACTTGTGGGGATTATTTTTATTCTATTTGAATTTTTCAAGTTCTACATTGACACAAAATCAATTTAAGTTCTGTCTATAACCTTCAGTTTGATCATTACAGTTCCAAAGTTACGCAAATGACAACAGATGTATATGAAAATATGTAGTACTTGAAATAAAGCAAAAGTGCTTACAAAATATCAAATAAATTGTATAATTTTCCACACATTTTGTAAGAAAAAAAATCGACAAACCAAAGCACAAATAACCATATTTAAAGCACTTTCTTCGGATGAAATGCACTTTTGTAAGGTTATGTTCAGTTATATTTGTAGATAGAGGCTTCTATAGACTTGTATCGTCCCCTCACTGTTGTGAGATGCCATTGGGGGCTATGCACACGTCTCTTATTCTCGATAATAGTAATTTTGGACTCGCAATTTAAAGTGCTTGCACCAGTCAGTACCAGTGTTGAGCTTACATTTTGAACGCATTTAAAAATAATGTGTATGTGTATTATATATAGATAGGTGTGTTATTACAAAATTTCTTCTCGAATTATTGTATTCTGATTATAAATATTTTTAATTGTAACCCTGTATTATGTCGGTGGTTAAAAAATTAAAAACAAGCCATACAAGTTCCTGGCCATATCAAGCTCAATGGTTTGATAAATATGGATGAATTGAAATGAATAAAAAGGTTATACGTATAATTTGTAATGAAAAAGATACTGCTGGAACATATAATGTAAAAACACATTTTGAAACGTTGCATTCTAAACTCAGCATGTCGACAGATGAAGAAAGAAAAACATATTTTTACAAAAGAAAAAGAGAGAATTTTTCTCAAATCAGTGCTTAAAAAAAGTTTTTTGGTTCCAAAAAATAACATTACAGCTGCTAGTTTCCAAATTGCCCATTGCATTGCTCGCAACAGGAAACCTCTTTAAGAAGAAGAATTTGTAAAAAAAAAAGCGTTTTTAGAATGTAGTCCTACATTGTTTGCTGATTTTAAAGAAAAATCCTTGATTATAAAGCGTATAAATAAGTTTCCTATAAGTTACAATATAATTAAATATCGAGTAATAGAATTGGAAAAAAAAAATTTTTCGGCCAAATGCAAACACTTTAAGTTATGCAGAAATGTTTTCAACTGCATTAGATGAGATTAATAATATTAATAGTTATGCACAATTTGCAGTTTGTGGTTGGTATAAGTTTCGAAAAATAACGAAAGAAGAGTTAATGAAGCTAATAACGTTGAAAGGAAAGTGTACAAGTCTTGATATTTTTGCAGAATTTGATATTGCATTTAAAGAAATGGATACTGACTTTCAGAGAATAGTTTCTGTAATAACAAACGGTGCACTTAGAATGCTAGGGGAAAACATTGGATTTATTCAACATCTTAAGCAAAATATCTCACATTTCCTGATTGAATTTCATTGTATAATATACCAGCAAGTTTTATTTGCGAAGCACTGCTTAAGAACATTTTCCATTGGACTGTCAGTTGTTATAAAAAAAAACAACTTTATAAACTCAAGAGTGTTTATAAAAGGCAATTTATACAATTCTTAGAGAAATTGAATGCCAATATTTAGAGATTTTGACATACAACAACGCGCTATGGCTTAGTTTCTGTCAAGTCCTTTATCGCTTTGTAACGTTATTAGAAGAAATTAAGATCTTTTTAATTGAAAAAGACAACAGTATCGATGAATTATCCAATATACATTAATCAACTGATTAAATGTTTTTATGAGACATCAATCAAAATTTTAATGAACTGAATAAAAAAACATAGATTAATTGTTTAAAAAATGGTTCAAAATATTAAAATATTTATGACGAAACTTGACATCTTTAATAAGGATTTGGAAATGAAAATCATGAAATATATTTTCCTCAATTGCAAAAACATTTTCAAACAACAATAATTTTTGAAAACTCTGTTGACATTTAAGAAAAGGCAATTAAAAATATTTAATGAATATATTGGAAGTACAAAAAGATTTTAAAGAGAGATTCAATCAATTTAACAATTTGGAAAATACATTTCACTTTATTTTATACCCGTACAAAATTGAATTTGAAACAATGGAGTTAACCTAATTTTTGTGGCTAGGTATCGATAGTTTAGAAATGAAATTAGTTGAAGAAGCGTAGTGTGGAAAGCAAAATTTGAAGATTGGATTTCTGAATTAGAGGAAAAATTGCGTGAAAATCTTGCAGATAATATTGTTTCCACCGTAAAAATTGAAAATATTTTATTATACGTATGGGATTTCTTATTAAATAATTTTATATCAATGAAAAAACTAGTTACCCTTAGTCAGCATACTTCTATGAATGTGAGGGACATTGCTACAATAGGTGGAAAATCCAGTGTTTCTAGGATTATTAATCAACAAAAGAATTTTGGGACAGTGTCTCCCAAATGAAAGAATAAATTTAGACTCAAACCCAAGACCACGCCTCGAACAGACAAGTTTTTTGCACGAAATAGTACAATGCATCCTTACAAAACATGTAGAGATCTTCAGAGAAAATTATTAGCTACTGGTGTGAGTGTGGATTCATAGACAGTTTATTGAAGCCTTATTGTAGCTGGGAGATTTGCAAGAAAACCAATCGCTAAACAGTTTTTAACACCTGCAATGAAGGAAAACGTTTGGATTGTGTGGGGGGGGGGCAGGAAATATCAATCTCGGCCTGCACAAGATTGGAAGAAGGTTGTATTCAGCGACGAACGCATTTTTTTGTTCAAGGGTTTCGACCAAGATTTGTCAGGTGAAGTGGTAGAGAACATCTTATTCAAACAGTTAAGCACCCTCAGAAACAGATGTTTTGGGGGTTATTTTATTTCTGGAGGACCTGGCAGCTTATCAGCAGCTGAAGGGATGATTAACTCTAAACAATACCTTTCTATAATAGAAAGTAAAATTGTGCACATGATGCAAACATTCTCTGGTGGTGGTATCTTTCCACAAGATCTTGCTCCATACCATACTTCTAAGCTAAGACAACGAATTTTTATCAAAAACAGAAAATAATGGTTCTGCAAGGGCCTAATAATTCTCATGTAAATCCCATTAAAAATTTGTGGACCATTGTAAAGAGACGTGAGAAAGTAAAATGGACTTCCCAACAAAGAAAACAACGATTGAGAATTTTATAAAAGTTTGGCTTCGTGATGACGAGATGAAAAATTTATGCTCTAATTTAAGGGAATCTATGCCAAATCGTGTACAGGGTTTCATTAAAGCTAGAGGAGGACATATGCTGTATTCGATTGCTATACCATGCATGTATGCCGAACTATACTAATTAAACAACATTTTAAAAATTTTTTGTGTTTGTCCCAATTAATTCGCACAGTACTGTTCTGAAAAGAAAAAAAAAACTAACGCAAACCATGTCACCCAAATTTAATTTTTTTAAGGAATACTTTTAAAAAATATTTTCCTCAAAAATAAATGTAATTTTGATGCAAAAAACCAACAAATGTATTAATAAATTGATAAATATCTATGGTGATGATTGAGATACATATTATGTATGGATAGTACAATACCGAAAGTATTATAACATCGAATCGAATAACGTCGCCAACTGGCTCGATCTGCCACCAATAAAGGAATACCATTCCTACACTTATTCAAACGCACTAATTTTGCTATAGCGCATGCTCGAAATTTACTCTTCTTTTATTGTTTGTACTTTTCTCGCATATGTTCAAGCACAATAACCTGGATCGAAGATAATATTATTTGCATTGCTTAATTCTTTTGTTTTATTCTTCTCTTATTCTGTTGCAAAAAATTATTAAAATTGGGAACTTATTTTCATCGAAAGTGAATACAGTGAAGTATTACCAAAAATATGGTCTAATAGGTAAGGACCCGAAAGACTATGGAGCTTAGCGGAATAAGAAACGTAACTGAACTGCAAGACAACATATAGATTCGTACTTATTCGTTTCCATAGGGTGGCGTCTACGTAAGTAAAACTCTTTTGCTGCGATTTTGAACGCAACTACCGTGTTCTGGTCATCTAAATATAGTAGTTATTAGATCTTTCGTTTATTTCAAGTGCACACGTTTTTTTAAATGCAATATTTAATTCTTCTAAAACTACTCTAGTTTATTTGTATTCTGCTACAGTCTTAGGCGTGATTAAAATCACGCCACAAACAAGCCATAGACGGAATGTAGGCATTATTCAAGATGGCCACCTCGCACCTCGCGAAATATGAAGAAAAAAAGTATTACTGAAACGTGATGAAACAACTGAGAACTATAACAATTTAAAACGATTTACAAAGTGGAAAAGAAGAAATTCCCTTTGTTTTCCAAGTAAAACGGCGCAAAAAAGTAAAGAGGGAAATTGAATGTGAAGAATTTCAAAATGATTGTAGAAAAAGAAACTAAAATGAGCGAAAGCAGTAAAAATTTAAAAATAAATAAGTAAATCATTTGAGGCTGAAAGAAGAATTAAATACTAAAAAAGCGACTTCATTATGGAAAGTGATAAATATTAAAAAATCATTTATTAAAATTAAAACTGCGGAAATTAGCTATTTACTACTAGTAAAGAAAGAATTCTGCATAACAGAGTTGGAATTCACCACGCAATTTATTGCTTTTTTGAGAAAAAGTAGTTGAGTCTTTACCAGATTTATCACATTTCCCACTGGGCGAAATCAGTAAAATCTTAACTAAGGTACGAAAAAAGAAATTCAATCCCTTAAAAAATAAAATTGACCAAAAGAGCGAAGACTAGATTTTGGTATATTACTATCTCGAGTATGGGCATGGAAGCTTAAAAGCTTGAAGAATTGAAATGACTTTTGATTATACGGATTTAAATATTTTGTTCCTGTTTAATTAGATAAAGTTAACGACATATACAACCTTCAATAGCTCAATTTCTTTTATTTAAAAATATGTTTATGAAATAATAAAATATACCACTACTGAGATACATCAAACGTTTTTTTCTTCTTCTTCATTTAAAACTGTCTAAAAATAACTAAAAGCAAGTTCAAACACACAAATACTGTATGATAGTGAATCGATTATACCATTAAAGCCTTTCAGAGTAAAAACGGTAATCTGACGTTTTCATTATATTAGTATAGCTTTCCTTGTCTTAGGAAACCGTCGCGCTTTGGAAGCTCACGTTTTCATTGTGTCCATTTACTTTTACCCCGTCTTTGGAGATCATCCTCATTTAGGATTTGACTCAAAGCTTTACCGTTTTGAACCGTCCCATTTAGGATGTTGACTCATAGCTTTACCCTGTCTTTAGAAACCGTCCTCATTTAGGATGCTGACACATAGTATTACCTTGTCTTTGAGAGCGCCTCATTTAGGAGACTGACTCGTAGCATTACCCTGTCTTGGAAACTGTCCTCGCTTGTGCAGCTTACGTTTATATTGTAACCGTATACCTTTATCATGTCTTTGGACACCATTATTCATTACGAATACTGACGCACAGCTTTACCCTGTATCAGGAAACTGTCCTTGCTCGGATACTGGCACATATCTTTATTTTGTCTACAGACACCGTCTTCATTTAGAAAGCTGACGTATTTATTGTGTCTACAAAGCATTACTTTGCTTTCGCCCACCGTTTCGCTTAAGAGAGAGAAACTGATATTTTTATTGCATTAAAATCGCTTTACTTTGTCTTCGGATATCGTTTGCAAATGAATTACTGAATTATTTTTTTGTTAGTTTTATTAATAAAAATATGCTCATATTATCTTTCTGAAATAAATTGTTGGGATTCTAGGCAGTAACCACGTTTGATAAAAAATATTTTAGCTTTAATGTCTTATAATTATCCATTTTTTAATTGGTAATTTTAAATCACTTTCAAATAATACATTACCCCAATTATTAATTCCTTATTTATAACAAATATATACCTCGCCAAAATTTATAGTTAGGAAATATGTGTAATAAAATTGCAACAGTAATTTTCCCCCCTTCAATTATAAAAGCATCTTAAGTATTTCGAAAAACAGACATGTTAATAATCCCAGTAAAAATTTCTTCACTTTTGACTCTTCCAAATAATTTGATATAATATGGAATGTGACAGCATACAACTTTAGCAGAGCTAGACTTTGCTATTTTATCAAAAAAAGGCATATATATATATATATATTATACTATATGCCAGAAAATATGCAAGGGAAGGTGGCACTTGGAACCCAAATTATATTATTTGCGATATATATACACTAATAAACAATACTTCACAATATACATAGAATGTAATTTTCATTACTTCTTGTTCATTCAAACACTCATTGCGATTTACACCAAACACTTAAGAACTTTTTGCCCTACTAAATAATTTTAAATTGTCAAACCTCACTTATTTTTACTCGTAAGCCAATTTAATTTTAAAGATGCTTAGTTTTAATAATACTTAGTTAAAAATTTTTAAACTTAACTCTTATGCAAATGGGCATTAATGACCCACAAGCTAGTACTAAAAAAAATATGCACAAAATTTGACCTACGTCTCAAAAAGGTTAGCCATCCCTGATCTAGAGCCTGGGAAACTGGACCATGTCCGAGGCAAATTTTTAGGGCGGCATTTGGACCGAATTTGAAAAATACCTTTTTTTTTTGTTACAAAAAAATTGGTATAAATAATTTTTTTTTTTTTTTTTTGAAATATTATTATTTATACTTTGGGAACCTGGTGACTTATTTAAATACCTGGAATTTTATTTTAGACTGAATTTAAATGCCGACTACTTCTAGTAAAATTTGTATATAACGACTATATCTCTTTCAAAAAATAAAAATTACGCTGCGTGTAGCGATATGTTGTAACAAGTATATGGGCCCCCGACTTCGGGACACGATTATCTTTTGTATATGATATTACTACAAGGGTGACAAATGTACACAAAATAATATTTTGCTTAGAGCAGCGTTCGGCAAATAGCAATTCTTCAAAATTCTGCTTTTATGTAGAGTTAAAATTATGTTTGTGTTAAGAAGATATTGTTCACTTTTCTAATTTATAAATACATCTCTAAAAAAAGTTACTTTATTTACATGCCCATTTAAATATCTGACTCTGACTGTTTTGCAGAATTTGACAATGTGAATCTGGTATTGCATTTCATGTAATTATTTTCTTATTCTGTACTGTGTACGTAAAGCGTCAGTTTTTCTTATGTGTTGACCCTTGAATGGTTCGAGGCTGGTGTGTACGTTAAATTCATGAAACTTGATATGTTTTTTTTTGAATTCTAATTCTAACTTGATATGTTTGCCAACCAAATTGGCACAATTCAATTTCATACATTTAACTCGTTTGAAAGCAACAGGTAATTTGTTTTAATTTCGAATTAATATGTATTTTTAAAACTTAATGTAATATACACCTCTCCGAATAAGGCGCAATTAATGTTGCTACTGGTCTCTTTGAATATGGACCTTATGTATTTACCTCTCATTTAAGGGGACATTCTATTTAAGTGACACTGAAAAAAAGGTTTCTTATTTCTTTTTGTAAAATTTTAAGATTTAAAGACAAGTTTGTGTTTTTCTTAAAAAAATTAAATATAAAGCTATCATGATAAACAATGTAATTTAACAGAGGAATAAAAAATTGCAATAAACTGTTCCACGCTTCATTTAGAGACAAAACAAAATATGAAATAAAACGATTGCAACTCGTGGGGGTGCTTTT
>BMAO01007301.1:0-23969 GCA_019973975.1 Trichonephila clavata
AAACTCCCTTTTTAGAAATTTCTTCCGCGTCTTTGTCCCGACGGACGGGTCTGTTTTCCCTCCATTTAGTCCGGCATTGCACGGGCTTTTTACAAGAGTATAACTTTATCCCAATGGAAATTTCCTTTTTCTTTCTCGATGCCAGTACTTCTGGGTGAGGGTGTATGCGTGATGTGAGTGATTTCTGTACTTATGTATTTAAAATTATCTCTTTTCTGAAATGTCTTCAATTTCTTTTCCTTTACAGACAGATTTCTTCTCCCTCAGCATAGCCCGGCGTTTACACAGACTTTTTCGTGTATAGAACTCTTTTTCAATCTTTTTTTCCCTCAGTGATAAGATCTTTCTTTATATTTCGATTTTTAATTTACAAAACTCATCTAGTTTTATCCACAAGAAACACAATGTACGATATTATTATTAAATAATTAATTTTGTAATAAATAATGCAAATCAATAACAATTTAGTTTTTTTTAAATATATAAATTTATATTTGTTTTTATTAAATCATAAATGAAAAATGACTGCTTATTTCTGGATGTTTGGTTATTTGATTAAAAATATGTAACCATAAAAAAGAAGTATGGGAGAGTAAACCTAGACACATACATTTGCTTGAATTCACTGCATAAAAAACATTCAAATGAAAATAATACTACAAAAAAAACCATTTTAGCATTTTCTTATATTTTTAATGTTTTCCACACTAAATTTTTTTATATAAAGAAAACTGTTGTGGTGTATCAGAAAGTAGTCTTTCTGAACATGCTTCATAACCCTCACACACACATACACAAACTGGTCAATTCTGTCGTAGGTTACTGGAATTTGGTGACTTTATCAATTTTTTCGTTGCATTTTTATGGCTTCTTGAAATGGAAAAGTGCCTTTTTAAAAAATATTTATGTGGGGAAAAAAAGCATCAAAATAGAAATAATTTTCAAAATTACGAAATTTCCTAAATTCTTAGAATAACTTTTACAATGTTTCATCTCAGTCTAACTTGGCAGCGTCGAGAAATGTATATACAATTTACCAATCTACTAATCATAAAACTTTATTTTTTTTTGTTTGCAATTTAAATCCAAGAAAATCCATAGGAATGTGTAAGAAATGTAAAACATTTTAGAAATTGGGATTTTAATAATACATTTTCAAGTTAATCACATGTTAAAAGCATTTTTTTTTAAACAGAGTAATTTAATACAGTCAACAGAGCAACGTCATGAAATTCCAAGTTTGGCTGAAAACAGATTTTCGACTCCTGCTTTTGTCACTGTTGTAACAATAACATTGCTGCAACAATGGAGACAAATCAAAGTTTGCACGAAAAAACGGTTTTTTTGGAAGTTTTTAATTAATATATTTTTAAATAATTGCAATATCGGAATATAAATGGTCAATACGGCTTCCTCGGAAAATTCCCGATCTTTTGGTACCTTCCGCGAGTTTCTGCGTGGTGCGGTTCTTGAGAAGATAGACGCACATAGATAGATAGATAGGTACATACATACATACGTTTGTTACCTTCGGATTTTAATAGTGTAGATAGAGAGAGAGGAGAGAAGAAGAGAAGTATTTAGAGAGTTAGAAGAAAAGAATTTAATTATAAATGTAAAAAAAAATTTATTTTATTTATTAATTATTTATTTGTTGCTATTTTTATTATTTATACTATGTTATTGGTAAGAAATAGACTTTTCGGTTCTTTTTTACACTTCATGTACATTTATTTCTTATTAGACAATGCTCATATTCCCCTTAAGCATATACACAGAATATTAAATATTTGTTTACAATAGAAATAAATAGGAGCACTTCAACTTATAAAATATATTCCAAATAATTAGCTTCTTGAATTTATCGAATCTGAAGAATATTTTGAGAAAGCATTTTCCCCATATATTCCGAAGTATTATTTGATTATTTTACAGTAGTTCAAAAACACATGTATCTACTATTGTCTTTTATTAAAATAGAACTTTATAATTCATTTTATGAAAAATGAAACAGTTAAATTGAAAACTACTCTTTAGTAAGTTTTTCTACAATAGTTTTACTCTCATCTCTTAAAATGTAGATTTCTGAGTAAACAAACTAATCAACGTAGACATAAACACATTCAAAAAATATTGGAAATTTGTTTATTACGTTCTTAATTGATGAAGTGAAAGGACTCCATTTCAAAAGTTTCTTCAAAATGTGAAGTATTTTTAGAATCCGAAAGCAGCAGCTTTAATTACAGTTTTATTTCTAAAATTCACTAGAGTTCTTTTGATAAATATCTCACATTCAATTAGTGAACTTCAAATATCACACAAATGTAGTTTGTTTTCTAGATTTTCTTCCTTTTTTGTGTCTCGTTAGTAAATTGACTGGATTCTTTGAAATGAACTAAATTAAATTTATTTCAAGCGTATTTGCAATTGCACTTGTAATGAATAGAAGAAAAGTTTTTAAATGAAGTCAATTTTTTCCCCTTTTCAATTTACAATAATCTTGAATTTGCGTGGAAGAAAGAAGAATGTAGGACCTACTCGAATAAATTTTTAGTAAAAATTAATGATATGTGGATATTTTATTTCAACTACACTAAAATCAGTTTTTTTACACGAACTACTTGGACACGATTTTCATTTAACCAAATTAGAAAAAAAAATTCTCTTTTCACACTACTTATTTTCATTTAACACGATTGAAATAAGAAATTTAATTTTGCTTTTATTTCTATAACTTCAACACTGGAAGAGCCGAAGAATGTAATGAAAATTTCCATTTTTGTGAGAATACTTCAAACTTTATAGCCTCACTACAGGATTTTACCTGCTTTGCAAATATCAAGTTATCGAGCTCGTGATATCAAGCATGACGATTAAAGTGAGAAGCTATGAGAAGAGTTCAAATGCGAGTCATAATCTGTAAACTGTTATAAAAGCAGGTTGGCAATAAAAAACAAAATTTCTGCTTAGAAAAAGAGAAATGTTTAAATGCAAGCATCAAGTTTCATGAAAATAAGAGTTGCACAACGGTATAAAGAGTATAATGAATCGTTATGACCTAGCTATAAAAATATTACAGGTGAAAAGTACAAAAAAGTTCGGTTATCAAGAGAAATGGAGTCCCTGAAACACTGTATTAGAGTTGCTTAGATACTTGGAGGGATATTGTTACGTTAGTATAAGTCTGTAAAAAGAAGAAATCTTATTGAATAATTCATGAAAGTCTTCATTGATGAGATGCACCCTTCAGGGCTCAGTTCTGTATACTTTAGTCAATAAATCCCATGATGACATAGCGCAGTAACCCATAAATAATTTTCCCAGCATAAAAATAAAACTTGTTCTATAATTTAGAAAAGGAAATCATCTTAAAAGTCATTTTTTCTAAATTATATACCTGTCAAAATCTAATAACAACAGAAGTTTATAAAAATAAATCAAACAACAGTGGTGTTATTTAAGATGGAATTAAGTTCCTACCTCCCTCTATTATCAAGTGGTATTAAAGAATATTTGCTCAGACTGAAAACGAATCTCATCAGCCTATAGGAGTTGACTCCATTGATGAACGTCCATTCTTTATATTTCTCGATTACCACTGTATACGATACCATCAGTGGACTGTTTGTTAAACAATCAGAAAAACGTTCCGGACGACGGGCGAATAGTCCATCTTTATGCAGATGCTTGGTATCAGTAAATCGTAATACTGTTGTATTTGCTGAGAAAAGGTTAGCTAATGTCTAATTCATTATCTTTTCAACTTGCAAAATGATTTACCGGTCATGATATGTAGTATTTTTTCTTTTGGCCAACCCCCGCTAACCTTTCTTACCGCGGTACCTGTCATTTGGATGGGAAGGCTTTCCAATCTCTTGAAACTAAATTTTTGGTCCATTCCAAACTCTTCTGCAACACTCGTCAAACAACTCTCTTCTTCAATCTTGCAGATATTCTACCACATATAAAGGTAATTTAATGGGTTTTTGTAGCCATATGATTTCATTCTCTTTCGCAAGGAATGTCTGGAAATGTGTCATTTCCTCTTGTGTTAAAACTGAGTACGCGCATTTCACGATTTTGCATGCCCTTCTGTGTTGCTATGCATCAGATTCTACTTTTTACATTTTTATTCTGCATCCGTTTCTTAAATTTGGCAATTTTCTATAACTATTAACAAATTAGATGCATAGTATTGTTTATATAAAAAAACTAAGATTTTTACCTAATGACAGAAAAATATTGTGTAATAAATAGGGACTTAAGTTTTCTTTAATGGCAATCAATGAATCAATGTGATCCATGTTCCTATTGCTGTGTGGAATTTTCACATTCTCAATGTCAAATAAATAAATATATTTCAGTACACATTACAAAATTAGATGGTACTTGTCTGGAATTATAATCTTACATCTTATCGAAGAGCTTTTACTTAATGAAATAGACTACCTCCGAATAGAAACATTTTAATGAATAAAGAAACATAATTTAAAATTTACATAATTAATTAAAATTAATTTAACTAAGAAAATATTCGTTAAACGGATTAAAATAAATGTCATAGGGAAGAAAAGTATTTAAAATGTAAATTTTTTTTTAAAAATAAGGCATAATACATATTATTTTTATCATGTGGAATTTTAACCTAAATTTGTGCTCTAATTGCTAATCAATTTCGACCTGAATAAAACAGATTGTCGAACATGAGATATTCAGTCTTACTACTCTTAGACTTAAAAATGATGTAAAATTAAAAATATTGAAAAATTTTGCCCTATTAGACGATTCATCTCTCTCTGTCTCTCTCTCCCGCACTCTCTTCTCACCTCTCTCTCCTCTCTCTCCTCTCTCTCACTCTCTCTCTCACCTCTCCTCCTCTCTCCACTCTCTCTACTCTCTCTCCTCTCTCTCCTCTCTCTCACTCTCACTCTCTCCCTTCTCTCTCTCACTCTCTCCTTCTCTCTCTCTCACCCTCTCTCTCTCTCACTCTCTCTCTCCCTCTCTCTCCCTCTCTCTCTCACTCTCTCTCACTCCCTCTCTCTCCTCTCTCTCTCTCACACGCACTCACTCACTCACTCTCCCTCAAGCACACTCTCCCTTACACGCTCTCCTTTTATCCCGAAAATAAATTACTTCACATTCATTACAAATACCAAATTCACTTTATGATAGGGTTTTAGCTCAGTTTCCTGATTCTTCTTATTTAATTAATAATTCTACAATATTTAAAATGGCACGATGAAACCTTTTCACAGTGACGAGTTAGTCTGAAGTTGTGTCTTTTTTAAACCCGTACAATAAACAATGCATCATGTGCTTTTTATCACGTCATGCATCTTATCTTATGTTTCTAACTATTCTATTATCAGAAACATTGTGCAAAATTTCTATGCATTTTATCAGACAACAATTCTGGTTATCACAATATCATGTGTGTCATCAATTCCATTTAAAATTTATCAAAAGTGGGTTTTTTTTGCAAATCCATGATATGATTTTAAATTTTTGCAACAGTCTTTACTATATCATACATGAAATCGTTAGTAGCTGAACAGAAAGTTTGTTCGGAAGTTTAGAGAAACTAATTAAAATGTTTGTTAGGTTTATCTTATACATTACCCTAATTCACAGAGAAATAATAGAAATTTCAGATAAAAATACTCGTATTTAATTATAAAAATTACAATTATTCAAAAACAATTTATGATTTTAAATATAATTTGAAATGTTTATTCTTAACATCTTTTCATATTTGAAAAGGTTTTAAAAAGGAAATAAATATAAGAAAAATCAAGTAAATATAAATAATTGAAATGTTCTTCCTTTGAATGCCAAGAAAACATTTACATCGCTTTATGCTATGAATGACATATTTCAACATCCGAAATCAATATTCCTAGAAATTATGCATTATGCTGCAAATCCTGACTTCTTGTTGACAAATCATTTCATATATATGCATTATCTTTTGTATTTTTATTCTTGAAGAAACATTTTTATCTATTTCGGAACACTGAAGAATATTTTTTTTCAATTGACATACCGTAATATATCTACAAATCTCAGAAAATAGCAATAGAAAATTCATTCTTTATTGTAGGCTTTTAGCTAAAACAAAGCAAAATGTATTAACGCTGATCTTCATCTTAAGATAAATATAGAAATACAAGCACGCTGTTTCACTTTTATTGAAGACTCAATGGATAATCAAGGGCTAAGGGAAGACCTTTCAATCCTGTTAAAATACTACGATAAATTCTTATGCTTCCAGTGTACCATAAGTACAATGGTGTAAGAAATTAAGAGAATTTTTAGACTTGATCGATTATCTCTAGAACTACTGGAACGATTTTAGTGAGATTTGAAATGTACATACATTAAAACAATACAAAACAAATAACCATTCAACAATTGCAATACTCGCGCATGATGTAATGTAACACTCGTTGGAGTTATAAGGTATAAAACAGCGGTTGTAGAATAAACAAAAGAATTGGGGGTATGGTCCCCTTTTATAGCTATACAAGCCTCGCAGCGTGATGTCATACTTGAAATAAGGCAGTTTTTCAGCTCTTGTGGCAATTGGTCCCACTCGTTCAGCAACACTGTTTTAATTCGCTGGATGGTTCTCAGAGGGGGGGTGCGATTTGCAATTTCCCTCCCCAGAGTGTCCCAGACCTGCTCTATAGGGTTGACGTCTGGAGACCTAGCTGGCCAATATATGCGGTGAATATCCTCACACTCTAGAAATTCGTCGCCTGAAGAGTTATATGTAGCCTCGCGTTATCGTCCATTTAAATGAACTCGGGGCCACGTGCACCCCTGAAAAGGCAAACATAGGGCTCCAAGACCTCACCCCAGTCACAGAGCCTCTTTCAAAGACATGGAGAGGTGTACGGCCATCCAACATGATACCTTCCCACACCCTTAAACCTCCCTCCTCCGCCATAATTGTCGATTTCGCGAACATTGGAGGGTAGGCATCGGGTCCCTTGTTCTCTCCATTTGAACGTACGGTGACAATCAGTATTTAGGCTGAAAGGGGACTCATCGGTGAACAGAACGGTCGCTTATTGATCCATACTCCAATCTCTAGGCTATCTGCACCATGCTAAATGGACTCTCATGTTCGTAGACGAGAGCGAGACACAAACAGCAGGTCTTCTGGCAAACAACCTTCTCTCATGAAGTCTTTTTGAAACAGTCACCTTCATACACACGAGTTCCTGTCGCTGCATACAAAAAACGAGAGAGCTGAGAAGCTGTAGCCCCTTTGTTACGCCTCTCTATAACCGACAAATGGCGATCTTCTCTGGCTGTCGTGGCTCTCTTAGTGGTCTGGAAATATTTTGCTTAATAATGGTTAGAATATTTCCTTTTCTTTCAGTATTGATTTTTGTAAATATTGTCTTCATTACAAAATGTAATTTTGCAATACTTTCAATCCAGTTATGTTCCAGAAAGATAGTTTTTTTTCTCACAAATCCAAGGTAACTGATGCGTTTTTAATGTAGAAATAATATACTAATTTTTTTTTTTTAAATTAGCCAAAAAAAATTTTTTTTCTTTTATTTTACACATTAAGGCGATATGGTACCATCTCCACATTTTTTTTATTTTTAATATTTGATGTTTGGTTTTAATTGTATTACATAGAGGTTAATATTTAATAATAATTCCATACAAAAAATTTTTAATTTGTTCCAAAATGTTTGTAAAATTTAAATTTTTTTAGCTTTTTTAAGCATTTTTCAAATCTTTAAGGCTTTTTAAATATGTCTATTTTCTTTCAAAAAAATTTTTCCAATAACCTAATAATTTACTAAATAAAACTTTCCTGGGTTTTTTTCTGCTGCTGCTCTTTAATTTTTTATTATTTTTTTTATAGTTAAACTTTTAAAAATTCCCAAAAAAAACATTAGATTTGATTTGAATTTTTTTATAAAAAGTACTAATGATGTTAGAGCTAATCCCATGCACAATTTTTCAAAACATACATTTCAGAACATATATAAAAATTTCAAATTCATTCTTCAATTATCAAAAAAGCCTTAGGGTTTTGAATAACATTATATGTACAAAAATTCAACATGGAGAAATATGTGTTTGAAGTTGTTTTCATTCCATGAATAGCATGATAGAATATTCATCGAATAGTTTGAAACTTTTATGAAATGTTAATTAGCTTACTTAAAACTACTTACCATAAAAAATTGCACAAATGTAGAACAATTAATTAGCATACTGCCATAATGAATATATAGACAAAAACGAATGAAAGATCAATATTTCATAAAACTTTATCTTAATAATTATTTAAAAAATAAATACACACACTTCAGAGCTAATTCCTGCTCAGAGCTAATGCACAATATGTACAAAAGATGTTTATGCCTTTATTTTTTATTTCCATGATTTTAAAAGCCTTCGCATGTTAAATATTGTACACGAATAAAAGCAAAATCTAATAACAATTTATAGGTAAAATACATCAAAATCTAAGATCTGTGTATGTGCATTTGTTTAAATAAATATCTTAAAATATTTTAATAATAAAAGTGTTGAATATCGCGTACATGGATATATATATATCACCAAAAACAAATATATAAAAATGGGAGAGTTTTTTCTACTCTTGCGAATTAGATTTTTAATTATCTGAGTTATCAAAATGAGATTTAGTATTTGTGCTTTGGGAGTATCCGTTTTGAAGTTTTAATTTCATTCATAATAATATCATAAAAAGCACGCACAACTTTTAAATATTGACCAATCCATTTGATCTTCAGTAAATAATTCAAAAACTAAAATTTTTGCATGAATTGCACTATTCTTTCTTAAAATGATTTATTACTGCATATATAATGTCAATCTCATTGATGCGCATTAGAAAAATAATTAATCCGTTTTTTATCAGGCTCTTTTCTAGCAGATAATCTGAAATGTAGGCGTGGTAGTTGCTGTTTAGCATCAAACATTGCTCCATTACTTAATGAAAAATGCAGGCAAAGCTTTGAAATTTTCCATTCATATTAATAAAGATTCGGGGTATCAAATGAGTCAATAAAAATTTTTTCGACAGTTTAATGATTTTTAAGGTATTATATCGCCTTAAATGTCAGAAGATTATTTTAATTTCTTCCCAAATCACTTAGGTTAACAACTGATGTTAAATGTAATTAAGGTATAAGTATCATATTTTGAGTTTTTTATTTTATAGAATAAACCAATTATTTAGCTCTATAAAAAAACTTTTCTTTCTAGGTCACTTCGAAGCCAAGATATTTAAAAATTAATAAAGCGTGAAAAACCGGAAGTGGGCATTTAAATAGCCGGAAGTCATTAAATGCCCTTAAACATGTCAAACAGAATTTAAATACAATATTTTTCTTAAAATATAATTTTAAAAAACTTTTGATTTAATATTAAAAATAATTACCAATTTTTAAAGTATTTAACAAGGTAAATCTCGCAATATTTGTTTGTTTACATTGAGCTTCGTTTGGTAAAAATTCTGCTTGTTGAATTTCAAAACAAAAGCTATCAAGTATTATTTGATAGAATACCAGTGAATTATTTGCTCGCATTCTTATTTCATGATTATGGGAAATAACAAAAATAAAAGTTATTCCCGTAAACGTCTGTTTAAAGGAAATAAGTATTGCAAAAGAGTTTCAGTTTTTGACAGTGAAAAGATTAGTACCGATTCAAATATTCCAACTGCGAATGAATCAAAAATAATGAATTCTTTAAAACCTACAGATGGTCTAGAAGACAGTGAAAAAAATTTTATTTTTAGCTTAGAAATTTTGTGTAATATAATTTCATTATTATGCTGTCATGTGTGTGTGTGTGTGTTTTGAAAGAAAAGTTAGTGTTGCGCAAAACTCTGTGTTTAGGTTAGTTATGAATATATAACAATAAAATGTGAAAATTGTAACTATTCCTTCTCATACTGCACTTCCGAGAAAGTAAACAAATTGCATAGTATCAATCTTGCACTTGTTTTTGGTATGAGAATTATTGGTATTCTGCGGCTAAAAAACTTTGTTCTGCTATCAATGTAAATATACCATCTAAGAAAGCATTTGGTCTCATGGAAAAAAGGCTTGAATTTGCTGCTAGCAACGTAGCATGCAATACAATGAAGGAAGCTGCATTGGAAATTAGAAGTAATAAAAATGATGCTGAATTTTCTCAATGTAGTGTGTCGGTGGATGGCACATGGCAACGAAGAGATATTCCTCCTTGAATGGATGTGTGTCTGTTATCTCAATAGATACTGGGAAGGTTTTAGATGTTGAATTCATGTCAAAAGTGTGTAGACTTTGCGATTCAAAAAACAAAGAATTAAATACCACTCATAATTGTGCAAAACATATAGGGTCATCTGGTGCTATAGAACCCCTGGGTGTTTATCGTGTTTTCGAACGATCTGTCGAAATTTGAAAATTAGAGTATGTAAATTTTTTTGGCTTGGCGATGGAGTCTCTAAGGGGTATGCCGCTGTAAAAGATATTTATGGTGAGAATACCGTAACAAAATACAAGCGTATTGGACACATACAAAAGCGTGTTGGAACAAGACTGATAAAACTGAAATCTAAACTAAAAGGCCTGGGAGGTCGAGGAAAACTGACTGATGCCCTTATAGACTAGTAACAAAATTACTATGGCATTGCCATCCGTAACAATACAAATAATTTACAAGACATGGAACGTGTAGTTATTGCAGCATTTTTCCATTGTTGTGCTCTAATCCAAAACAACAAATGCATGGCCAATGCCCTGTTGGACCGGATAGTTGGTGTAAATATCAACATGCCGTATCAAAGGGTAAGACCTACAGAGATAAATCTAAAGGACTTCCCCAAAATCTGATCAACATTATCAAACCAATATGTATGAAGTTATGTGATCAACACTTATTAGAAAAATGTTTACTAGGAAAACACAAAATTCAAATGAATGTTTCATTGGAATGGTTTAGAAATTTATTCCAAAAGATGTTTTTGTTTCATTATCAACACTACGACTAGGAGGATACTTGGCAGAAATTCAGTTCAATAAGAGATTTCAGGGGTTGATAGATATCTTGAAATATTTCGGTGTGACTGTTGGTGTAATTACATTGAAAGGTTTTTCAGAACTTGATGAAATTCGAATAACGGAGTCTAAAAGACATTCTCTAATTGTGGCAAAAATTGCCAGAAAGAAAATAGATTAGCTAAAAGGGAAAAAAATGATTACAAATGAGCTTATAGAAGGTGTAAGTTACAAAACTGATGAATTTTAAGTAAATACTTGTGTAAATAAAAAAATATGTGATAAAATGTACTAAAAAAGGCAATTTTCTCAAAATCACTTTTTTTGTATAATTTGAAAATTTCAAAAATGATAACTCAAAATACTACCATTAATTATCTTTGAAACTTGGTACCATTTCTTATCACAATGTTTTCTAGGGCGTGAAGTAAAAGAATGATCATAATAAGAACAATTAATTTTTAAATTATGGCCTGGTATTTGTGTAACGGTATTATAAAACAGGGCAAATTTCTTGTATTGGCTCTTCGAATAGCTCTGGAATTTTTATTTCTTTATATAACTAAAGGAATTTACTCCACGCCCTAGATACGTACATAATGTTTGTTTTGAAACTAAATTTATACAAATTAGGTCAATGAATTTTCATGTAGAATTTTTTGAATGTCTAAAATTTCCTTAAAATTTCCTGCAAATTTACCAATTTTCTGAAACTTAAATGATTTATTACAATATTTTGACAAGCATAGTTTATTTACATGTAAACTAAAGTTAAAAAGTGTATAAACTTTTTCCTAAATGGTGTTTTTCAAAAAAAAGTGCTCCGAACGTATTCGTATACCTTAAAGTTATTGAGAAATACAGGAATTACAAAAAATGTGAGTACCAAAAGCCAATGTAGCTTTCAAGACCTTAACCCTGAAAAAATATTTGAATTTGGTTTTTCAAAGAGATGACTACCATCAGTAACATTTCCATAACGTCTTCTTCTATCTCTAGTCCATCATTTTTTTTCCTTTGTTCCTTCCTGCACTTCACTTCTATCTAAATAGTAATGCTTATTTTTATGTATTAAGATTTCTTTACAATGCAAAATATCATACCAAAAACCGTATTGAAATAACTTCAGAGATTGATTCAGAGAAACGCACGTGTGTGAATGAGTGTTATATTAACATCGCACTATAAACCAGCTAGAGGTTTAATGGCAACAGACCTTGTAATTTTTAACCATGGTCAAATGACGAAGACAACACCTGAGCTGGCCACCCGTTCTCCTAACTTAACCACTAGCCAAACAAGGCCGTAAAATGCGCATGAAAGTCCAATACACATTTATATTAAAGAGTTAGCAATTCTTTCTTTCGGGTTATTTTTTTTAATCTTTCAATCTTTATAATGATGAAATAATAGCAAAAAATACAATCAAAAACCTTATTGCAACGCTTCTAAAGAGAACCAAAAAATTCTTAAGTGTAATCAATGAATTCTTGGCGAATCATTTTTCCATGTCATTCCGCTTTCTGAATTCTGAATCACCTTAAAATAGAATTTTCCATTCATATATATCAGTGAGAATCAAAATAATGCATTTTCTAGACGTGCACCCAAAATTTGATGCTGTGCTGTGTGATTACTTTTATTCTTTTTGCTGCAGAAAATGATTAATATCGATCATTTTTGAAATATGTGCATTAAAATTTTACTCTGACACAATAATAATTTATATATATGCTAACATAAAGGAAAAAATTACTGATTTTTGCGATTTGAGTTTGAAACATACGTTAATTTAATTTTATGTAAGTTTGAAGGAAATATTATGTTGTTATAAAAGTTTTTTACTAGAGATGTTAATATAAATGAATAAAAATTCTATAAACAAATAAAAATATATGCTGTATCACATAAAATATGCTAGCACAAATAGCAACGAAAAAACTTTTTACATTAATGTAAACGGAAATACAAAAATAATAAGATACTTTTGTATGAAAAATCTTATTATAGTTTTAGAAGCAAAAATTTTATAAAAACAATAGTCAAAAAAGTAAAAAATTATAATTTTCTCATAATTAAATACCTGATAAATTTCTGCCAAAGTCATTCTTATTTACTACATTTATAAATGATACTAATACCTGATATTATTTTCGAAACTCAATATTCATATAATTCGAGTGGATAATGCAAATTTTACTCAAGTCTGCAGGTATACAAACTTTTCATAAATTTTAAATATGTATAAACTCCTACATAAAAAAGTTTAACTATTTTTATATTATAATCTCATGTTAATCATCCATATTTTATTAAGTGTGCGGTATTTTCATTGAAATACCATATTATTTGAATTTATCACTCAAAAATTATGTATACTAATGTATATTGTCGCCATTACCAAAAGAGACCAAAATTCGTACTTTATTATACAACTTATATATGTTAATTTTTTTAACAGTTACAGAAATAGAAATAAAATTATGATTCTAATGCTTAAGAGTTAAACTAGCCATTTGAATTCATTTTAAAATAAAAAAAAATATTTCTAAATTTATCTAACGCAAATTTTTAGTTAATTTTCAGTTTAAAGAAAATCAAAGTTCTGCGAAATTTGAAACTAAGCATGTGTCAAATTAAAAGCAAGGAATTTTTAAAAGTCCAAAGCGGTGGAGCTCATAAATGACTAGCAATTACGCTTTCAATTTTAAAAGTCAATAATTAGGGAACTCATCCTCTAAATGGCGAAGATATATACTTGCACACGACCATGTGGAAAATGATAAATGTTTCTAATTTTCAGTTCTTCAATCAATCAGATTTTACTCTAGATCCATGACATTTTGAGGTATCCGAGTCTGGTAGTTTATTATGTTCCATACTTTTTTGGATAGCAAAAATTCTAATGACTTTAATGGCCAAGTAATGGATCATAACGAGAGCAGAAACCCAAGCTCACGTGACAAGGGCTTATATTTTCTCCGGAAGACTACCTCAACATGCCAAGGAGGCCTATGATTGACAATCTACCAAACAAAAAATTATTCAACAAAAATTACATAGTTATAAAAGCATTTAAATGATTAATCATGCATACAAACGTACTCACACATACAAAGATGTATCGGAAAGAAATGCATAATAAATAAAAAGTACATCTCTACAACAAATGTACCAAAAAACAAATAATATTCAGGAATCTGTGATTTAATTCCCAAAAATATTGAAGACGGAGACTTAGGGAAGAAGAAAAGAACAGGTACTTGCATAATTATGGAATACACTGCAATTGACTAAAAGTTTTATGAGCTCTGTAATAGAATTAACTAATTTATAATGAATAATAAAGATATTTATAAGATTCCTATACCAAAGCGCTTTTGCAGATTCCGCATGCCTAACGAAATGATAATCTTTTGCAAACGTGCAATGAAAAATGTAGTAGTTAGCATCTCTTACAAGGCATCTCAGTAGGTTAGCATCTCTAACAAGGCATCTCAGTAGATTAGCATCTCTAACAAGGCATCTCAGTAGGTTAGCATCTCTAACAAGGCATCTCAGTAGGTTATAATCTCTTACAAGGCATCTCAGTAGGTTAGCATCTCTAACAAGGCATCTCAGTAGGTTAGCATCTCTAAAAAGGCATCTCAGTAGGTTAGCATCTCTAACAAGGCATCTCAGTAATTTAGCATCTCTAACAAGGCATTTCAGTAGGTTAGCATCTCTAACAAGCAAATGGGTCATAGTAAGCTAAAACTTATGAAATAAATCTTGAACATGTGAACTAGTATTTAGTTTGCTGTGCAACTAAAAAAACCTAGCACTGGTTTGCTATGACCTGAAAACTAGTGCTAGAGGAAGACAGTCTATCTCATAATTCCTAATAAGTTTTCCTTTTAAAACTGACCTTATTTGTAGGAGCGAGAAGAGGGAATAATGATCTCCTAATCATGAAAAGTTGCCAATTTAATACAGTAATCTGTGGTGGTGCTATTTGTATCATTACTGCGGGCTTTAATCCAGTATAAATTAAGAAACTAACGAAGAAAACATAAATTAGTTTCAAAATAATTTAAATATTGAGATTTATTAATAATATTTGACAAAAATAATAGAAAATAGACTATCAGAATAATAACAAATATTGATATTTGTATTATTAGGTGATGTCCATCAGACGGAGAAATCAATAGCAGATATCTCCACCAGGGAGATAGTATTGTAATGCTTAGTTTGTAAAATAAAAGTTTCATACAGGGTTCTCTATGAGAAAATGCAAACGTTGAATCCAATCCAGTTTCACACAACGGGAGATATGGAAGAAGCTGTAGCATTGCCTATAGAGACTGTATAGCACAGGGGTCGGCAACCTATGGACCGCGTGCCAGATGTGGCACGCGAAGCAATTCTCAGTGGCACGCCACCACTCTACAAAATTATAAGATAAAGCTAAATTGCTTTGGTACTCTTTTCAACGCTCGCACACATTTTAAATAGGTTTTATTTTTTACTTTCAGTTCTCTACCATAAAACGATTCTGTTGAATCAGCTTGCATGTAGTTTGTGTGCTTTATGTAAAAGAAAACATCTTTTGTTTAAATGTTACTCATTATTAGTGTTAAATGTTCAACGCAAATCAAAATTATTGTGTAATATTTGTACAATGAAGGATCATTCATTACGCACAGTGAATAAAAACGTAGTTCGTTCCTTACCCACGAAAAGCTTGGGCATCAATTGGGGAAAAAAAATGTCTTAGGTATAAATCAAAATTCTGCTTAACAAAGGTTTTTCATTGGAAATATAATAAACAAATATTGTTATTCTATCAACATATTTAATTTGGATTGAAAATAAATTCGGTGAAAAAAGCCGCGTGCTTGTGGGATAATTAGGTACGGGAGGGAATCTAATTTCATTAAAAAAATGCCCTTTAAATATAAATTAAGAGCAACTACAATTGTTTGAGTGATGATTTAAGAAATCATAACTATTTGATTTTATATTTTTGGTGTGAATCAAGCTAATAGAAATATACAGGGTGTCCAGCCTTAATTTGACCCAATAGCTAATTCCCGAACCGTTCGGTTTAGAAATGCACTTCCAATTTGAAAAATGTTTTAAAACAGGTAAAGGATGTTTTTACGTGCTTTTCGAACCAAAAACCCATTTAGAAAAAAAATTACATAAATTAAATTTTTATACGGTCCCTAGGTCCTATTATTTATATTTAGGAAAAGATGCAGTACACAAAAACAAAGTAAACACAAAACGTTTCATTTTATTACGATAAAAACTGGCCGAGTTATGGAACTCTTAAAATGATACATTATATCCATTTTCTCGGCTATTTTCAAGAAGCTAGTAAGGGGCCGTCTCCAATGTGAAATTAGTTGGAATTTGCTAGGAAACTTTCGCTCTTGCACGTCACTCTTATGTAAATCGTTTTTAAATTTAAAAGCATACGTTAATAATACAATAATTGAGTACTTAAGAAATAAAATTTATTCTGTGTACGTGTAAAACGTAGACAAAATAAAATATTTTGGACGAAGAAAACATTTCAAAAGCAGTTACAAAAAAATAGACTGATATGATGCGGCTTCAGTCTGATTTGCTGCGTTTTTGCTGATCATGACGAACGTTAAAAATCTGTTGTGTAGTTGCTTGCAATTGCATACAGTCGTAATCTAATATTACGAATTCTAGTACGGGAGAACGAGATGTATACACATGAAGAATACTGCGAAATAGTACTGTTTTATGGGCAGTGTAATCGAAATAACAGAGAGGCGGCAAGACTTTATGCCATTAAATTTCCCACTCGAAGACATCCATCTTATTGTACAATTGCCCGTGCTGTTCAACGCTTGTATAAAACTGGGAGTTGCAATAGACGGATTCCCTGTCTCGTGCCTTCACCATTATTTAAGTTAATTTGGTCATTCTGATATAATAAAGCTCCTGATTCATGATTGGCGCATCATTCCACATTATGCTATAATTTGAACGGCAAATCCTGTATTATTTTGCTGCTATTTGTTAAAACAAGGTGTTTTAATCTCTTCGGTACAAGTTGTATTTCTTTAATTTAATTTTTATTGTTTGCCATACAGCAATACAAATTGTCAATCTATGATGTTTACTACGATGCTTAAATTTTTCTATGATGGATTTTTTTTCTTTTGCTCTTTCTGTAGATAGTGAATTACTGTTCTCTAAACTCAATTTATATACGACCCCCTTTTCTGAGCAACTCTGATGCTTCAAATTTATGTAGGCATAACTCGGCCAGTTTTTATCGAAATAAAATGAAATTTTTGTATTAACTTTGTTTTTGCGTACTGCATCTTTTCCTAAATATAAGTAATAGGACCTGGGGACCGTATAAAAATTTAATTATGTAATTTTTTTGTAAATGGGTTTTATGGTTCGAAAAGCACGTAAAAACATTCTTTACCTGTTTTAAAACATTTTTCAAATTGGAAGTGCATATCTAAACCGAACGGTTCGGGAATTAGCTATTGGGTCACATTAAGGCTGGACACCCTGTATATTAGATCACAATTTTTTTTCTTCGTATTCTTTTCATGCTCTCGGTCGTGCCAATATACGAATATTCAGTATGATTTCAGACGAAAGTTGAATAAAGTTTGATACACGTCGTGAATTTTAGGTTACTTTTAACTTTTTCACGCTGTGTGTGTCAGTTTTATTGTAAAAACTTGTATATTTTTGCTTAATTATTGAGACAATTCATAGTGAGATATTGAATCAAATGGCGTGTAAAAAAAAAAGCTTGGTGTTCGGGATTCTTGGACGAACTAATTTTTAATCGTACAACAAAAAGATCGTGTTGTATGTATGCCATGTCGCGAAATTGTTGTATGTCGTATGTCAAGTGTATAAAAGAGAGTCAAGTGTATGTAATGATAAATGTGAAAATTTAGGAAGAGCTATTTCTGGGTATAAAAAGAAAATTCAGTTTTTATGTCAAACAATTTCCCCTTTTGGTTCCGTATATCTATGTGAAAATTTTTTTTTCTCATGAAATATATTTTGAGTCCCCTCAGAAATTATTTAACAGCTGAACATTCAGAATTCTGTATCAAATTGAAAGTCACAATTTATATCTCTGACATTGTGCGACATTAAGAAGAGCTCTGCAAAGGTCAAGCATCCATTAAAATTTAAATTTTTTATTTAACTATGTTGCATAAACACTTATATTTTATGTTGTTTATTTCTAATTTTATAAATATTTTTAAAAATGCATTATACATGTGAACAATTTTAAATTTTATTTATATTGAAGAATTTTCATATATTTTTTGTGTGTTTACTCCTTATTTTAATAAAAATTCTTAAATGATGTGTACAGTTTAAATTCTTATATTTATGTTGAAGGAATAGTTATATTTTGTGTTGTTTATTTTTATGTTAGCGAATATCTTTAAATGATGCATAATTAACGCATAATAAAACTCTATATCTGTATTTTTCACCTCTATTTCCTAACTGCGTGAATTGCCGTGGGAATCGAATTCTTTCAAATTATTTCCTATTTCATGACACGCTGAATTATGTTGGTAGATTGGTTTGGCTCGGCAGAGCTAAAAGGTTGCCGACCCCTGGTATAGCATATTCTATTGCGGACGCCTTTGGGGTAGACCGGCTTGTTTCAGATTCGTCTGATCTTTCTTCGCATTTGCGCAAATTGTCTACCAGAACAATCCAACTCCCTATGAGTTCTTTGAAGCAACCAGTGCTGTCAGCACCTATACACGCAACCACGTCCAAACGATATGAATAACAGCTTATTGTTTGTTGGAATTCATGAAGCTGGTATGATTAACTTGCTTCGCAAATTCCGATTATGCAACCATGTCTAAAGTCTTCTTATTGGTAAGGTCAACAGCATTATCAGTTGTATCCTTTGGAAACAGACTTCAAAGATAAAAGATAAGCCATCAGCATATGTTGAATGTCTAATATAATCCTAATTACGCTGTAGAAAGTTTGCTGTGACCAAAGTTTATATTTGTTGCTTTGAAATTTTAATCATTTACAAATGCATATTTAATATTAAGAAATTTGTGCGCCAGAAACTTTAAATATTCGGTTATTTTTAAGGATTCTTTGAGGGGTTTGGGCAAGGAGTGTGTATAAAAGTCATTTTAAATACGTATAAAAGTGATATAATCCATATTTGTAGTAATATAATTGATAAATTTTTTAACTGAGAGGTATTAACATGAAGGAACCCTTTATTCTTTAACATATTTAATCTTTTCAAAATTCTTAAGCGATTCATCTATATATATTTAAATAATGTTCAGATTATATATTTTCAATATAAATTTTATAACATTCTTCCATTTTAAATCTTTTTTCTAATAATTGATACTTTAGATAAGGTATGACTATTTTGTTATTCTTTTAGAAATGAATAAATGAAATAAAACAAAAAATAATTAGTTTTAACCAATAATCTCTTAGCCACGATATTAAACGTTAATCAATGTCATACGCACTTTCTTTGCAAACAGTTTTGCAAGTAATACTTTTTTACGTGTCCCCACAATATTTGTCACAACTTGCAAAGAAACCATATATAAAACGCGTCGCACAACCAACAATAAATCTTCGGTCTGGGGAACTTACTTTCACAAAATTGATGACTCGTGTCCATATCCAGACATGCCGTCCAATCGCAGCAGAAGATTGAATGGTGTCCACGCCATTGCATTTTTCGTGAAATGAACAGTGCCTCAGCCGTCATAACATTTTTTCTTCCATTTTCTCTTTTGTATGAAATCCGCAAATATCTCCTTTCAGAGACTGATAGTAAATAAATTATCTTCAAAAGAGCGCATCTTTTTTTCAGATCTTTTTCTCGTCGGCACTCTACATTTCTCTTTCAAAAAGTAGCGGTGATGAATAGAATCTCTTCGCAATCAAGTATTATTTAACTGAATATAAAAAAATTGTTATAATTGACCTTATTTAAAAAACTTGAGAAATTAGGCAAGGATTTTTTAACTATTTTCGAGAGATTTTCAATATAACATAAATGATAAATTTCTTAGATTAAAAAACAATAAAAAAGGTACATTTAAAGCCGTTACATTTTGCATTGCAAAAACACAATCATGCCTATTTATTCAAGAGTTATGATTGATGGGTAGTGAATTTAATGATAACGGTAATGAAATTTGAGCTATATGTATACATAATCAGTTTAAGCTGTACATACTTATATATATTACCCATTATTGCTTTATGCCAAGCTGTAACGGGTCTATTCCACGAGCCTCCTACTAATCCTCGAGGAAAAAACTATTTCTTTGTATATTGTTCAATTGAAAACATTCTCGCAAAGAAAATATGGTTTATGTAAAAACGGATGATATTTAAGCATTAACTTTTAGGTTAGTGATTAGTGGTTAGGTATTAGAAGTTATCGATTAGTGTAAAGTAGCTGTGAGCTATTCGGGAGTTCCTCAATGATTTATTATCGAATAATTAAGATTGTTAGTTGACGATTTAGTCAATAATTTGTATTACATTAATATCGACAAGAAGTCGAATTGCTGAGAATAGAATTACGGTTATTCAGAACGTATATTACCAAAAAGTTCTAAGAGTAAGTGATTCGATTCATTCGATAAAATTAAGTATTAAATACCTCTTTTACCTCGTTTTTACTCCAATACTTAATTATAGGTGCATTTACTACCCTGGGTCATTTGAATTGTCTGATATAATAGTAAAATAGATTCTTTCTGATTACGGCTGATCTTTATTTTAACTCCAAAAACCGATGGATGAGGGAAGACATCAATCACAAAGTTAACAATATATTTTAAGGTACTACTGTTGAGAGTTTTTATTTCAATACCGTTGGGTACGAACTTCGCAATCATATTCCAGTTTCAATTTGATTTCTATCTCTTTCAAAATTAGTAATTTCTAATGGATGTTTAAGAAAAAAATGATTCCCTTTTGAATTAAATTACTCGTATATTGCTTAAACTATTACTTATTCGAATAACGAAAAAATTACAAAGATGTGTGAAACGAATCAATATATGGAAGCATATCATCCACATTTTTTGACAGCATTTAGCTTGAAACAATCTATTCTGAAATGCATAAATAAGCTGTTTTAAACTCATCTTAGCCAAACTATTTTTTATCATTTCAATACCTAGGAGTGAATATAAAGAGATTTTTTTTATCAAGAATTGATTAATATTTATCAAATAGCTTATCGAGAACTGTCAAGATTATGGTTCCAAGTAATGTGTCTTTGTGTCTACTAATGTGTAAGAAAACTCATTTAAATAAACATACTAGAAATATACATTTAAAATAATTAGATTATATTGTAAGTTTTTTTTTTAAATTTCTAATAGAAATTTTTTAGAAAAATGAAGAATTAACACTAAAAATTAAAGTCTTCAAAAATTGGAAAATGGGAAAATATACAAATTTTGCCTGGAGCGACATTGAATCAAAATGAAATGTTGCCATACTTAATGAAAAGTGAGAAATATATATATATATATATATATATATATTCCTTTTGCTTTTGAGTGTTTTGTATCAGTCTGAACACAAATCATTTACTCTAATCAAAAGTCTGGAGAATTATTGCTCAGACAGAAATAAGCCAAACACCAGCTGTAGCTGCGGAATCCATGGAAGTTTCCCAAAGTAGGATTATCAGGATCTGGAATTTTTCCACGAGCAGTTCCATGGCTTGACAAAGCTATTCCTGAAGAACGCGAGGAAATTCCCTAATCCCTGGTTGACAACCTAATAGATTTCATGTTAACAGGTGCTGAATGTTACTGTCCGTTACATGAAATTATTCTCCCTGTTAAAACGGATTGTCTGTCATGAAATTACGCATATTTTAGATTTTTTTCCTCAATCACACAAAGTATGCATATTTTCCCTATGTGTAACAAATTACTTAACAACATACATTTTATGTGTCACTTCATTTCATATTGCTACATCTATGGATTATGTATTAGCCATTACAATTCTTTCATTTAATCTTCAATGCATATCACCCTTGAATAATTTCAAATTTTATTTGAGAAATTTATGTATTAGTATCTGAGTTTTTAATCGAGATAGCGATAATTATAAAGAACAAAATAATTCTATAAGCTTAAATGTATAGTGTAAGTAACATTTGCATTGGGGATAGTGAATCGATTCTAATTACCATTATCAACTAATATTTAAGGAATAAAACAATGGGTTTGATTTTTTATTCCCATATTAATTATATCTGCAATAATTATAAAAGAATGCATAAAATATGTATGCTCAAAATGCATTTTCGATTGAACCTACTTTCTTCTTATTCAAATTAAATTACTTCCGTTATTCGACAAATTACATTTTGATAAATTATAAAAATAAAAGTGTAACAATTTTGAAATGCTTAATTTAATTGAAATAAAGCCGGTTTCACAGTGTATTTCCTTTTATGTTTTTAATCGATACTAAATTTCCCTTAAAATTAAACTTCATGACATTATGATAATAGACATATTGATATTAGCTGATGTTTGATTGATTTATTATTTTAAAGAACATTTTAAGGTCTTAACTAAGAGCATTAATTCAGTGTAAATTTAAATGATTTACGTGCGATTTTTTCCAATAGGATGCTTACTAGAGAATTTATAATTAGTAAGAGTTTCTATTATGAAAGGGTTTTTTTTTAATCTATCTCAAACGATTACAAATACTCAGTCTTTTAAATGAATCTATAAAATATAAATTACAAGCTTTTTCCTTAAAGCTTACTTTAAGACAAAAAGAAAATATTTTACGTAATTATTTTATTTTTGTCTGTATTATTAGAATATTTCACATAATTTTAAAATGAGTGAGGTATTTCTTTTTTTAAATATTCATTATGTAAAGCTTAAATAATTTAAGTTAAGCTGGTTACATTATACATATTAAAGTAGTAATGGGTACAGTTAGTAATTAAATAAAATTTTCAACTAAGTAAATTTAAAAAAGAGCATATTTCTCAAAATGTCCTTAAAACAAGTTTTCAAAGTATACATTGCTTAGCCCTAATTATTTATTCACGCCTTAATGTATCTAATACATGAAAATCTGTTTTTATTTTCTAATTGAAATATTTTCAATCACTAAATATACTTAGTTTCTCAGAATAGGTTGAATAAGACAGGAAACTATCTGTAGTTTCTCGCCTTATCATATTAGAATTAAAATTTCACAACATCTCGAAACGTAAATTCCCATTACCTTGTAAAATCAGAACACGTAACATTCTCTTTCAGAAGAGCAATGAAAATTATGCAATTTAAGTATGTTTGTATTTAAATCAAAACATTTTTTTATATTTATTTACTTTATTGAAAAGAATACGCTGTACTGTTTAGCATATTTCTGAAGATTCTACTTTTCAAAGACCTTTTTAAAAAAAATAAAAGTTTTAACTTTATAGCAATTTTGAAGTGTACTTATATATAAGCGTTTTAAGTACTTCATATAAATCAGTATTCGATTTTGCAACGCCACTACGAATCAGTACCAACGATTTATTATTAATACTTTCTAAGATATTTTCTTCTCTACCTTAGTTTCCTTTACTCTTCAAAATCTTTCTTACTTAAGGTCTTCTTTAAGCATTCTTTTAATTTATTTGATCTATTTTTTACCACATATGTACCTTAATTATCAACACACAAACCACAAAATTTCTAATTTGATCTGTTAACTTACAACTCAATTTTGATTTTAACTTCAAGATAGCGTATTAAGTAGTACTAAAAGTATATTTTTAACATTTTTAAAAAAATACATAAATAAACTAGTTCTGTGATGTAATTTATACAATTCTAAAAATGAAAAAAAAACTTA
>BMAO01007302.1:0-35186 GCA_019973975.1 Trichonephila clavata
TTTTAAAATGCTACTCCTCCTACAAAAATTTACGTACATGCATGAAATTTGATTTACAAGTACATCAAACTATGCATAACAAAAGATGGTATGGGTTTTGTGATAACATGACTGGTATTCGTACAATACTTCTTTTTATGAATGCTTATTGAAAATTCCTTAAAAAATGTGCAAATTCTGAGAGTTCAATTACTTTTAAAAAATAAGTATTGCTTTGATTCAAAAATGCATACCACACACACACAAACTTTTGTTACCTGTACTATTAGCAATTGGTAAAAAAAAATTCAAAGCATTAAGCACAATAGAAAAAAAGCCTTAACATTTTAAATGAAGACAAACTAGTTATTTTATCTTTCCGAGATAAGTAAGTTTAAAGTTTGATTTGCCATAGGGATGTGAATAAAAACGAATGCAAAAGCTATCATAATTCTGTGTTTTTTTAGTTTAGAGTTTTCAAATTTTGTCAGGTTATAGAAAAATAATTAAAGAATAATTTAAGCTAAAAAAACTAAATTTGATTTTTTGACCGATTTTTGCCAATTGAATCGTATTGTGTCCCCTTAAAAGGAACTACCATTCACACACACACAAAGCTGTTACCCGCAAAGAAAAGGCCGGTAAAAATTCATCAGACTGAGGCGTCTCCAAACAAGATATACAGATTCCTTGGATGGCCTCAGTAACCGTAACTGTAGATGCTGCATAAAAAGGAAGATGAAGCTCAAACCGCTAGGGAGAATATATCATCATCCAAACTTGTGACCCGTCCTGTTTTTAGAACTCAACTGCGCATCTCGGATCTTCAGGCATGACTTGAACCCACTTTAGGCACCCGGATCTCTGCCCAGGTAGGATCTTCAGTACCTTTGTCGGATCTCCAATTACAATGGCTGTTTTTTCAACCCCATACCGACTTAAAATACGTCTCTTGAAACCAAGATGGATCCGGAGCAGGAGGTCACACACACACGGATTGCATTCAAACAACCATCATTGGTTTATACAGGTTTATCTATTGTTTGGTTGAGAATCCCAGTTCGTTGGGAATGGTATCACCTCAGATAGAACAAAATTTCATTCCGTAGTTGCAACTCTTGATGCTAAAATATTATCGGTAGTTGGAGATATCGTTCCTAAGCCCCCGGAGACTGATGGATACGAAAAGAGCGGATTTTGATGCAACTCCGAAAAACTGAGATTACCAGCTTAAAATTGCTTTTGATAGGTCTTCAATTAGGAAATAGGAAGCTTTCTCAACTCTTTATTGAGATAGAGAATTTAGCCGATGGTAAAATAGACGCGATAGGGTGCTTCGTACCCTTTGGTTACAACGTTTAATTGTTAATTATCAACATATCATCAGCATTTGCGGGGATTCTCTTGGCAGCTTAGCCAAGATGCCTGACAAAATCAATTACTTCTCTACTTCAACTGTCGCATCGCTTTCCGCCGATAACGAAAGTAATTCGGAAATACAGTGCCTTCGTGAACAGGTAGCAAAATTAAAGAAACAATTCAGGCGTAGTGGCTCTCAACCCGATCCGTGAGTAAGCATAGGCGGAAATGGTATAAACCTCGTGATTAAGTTGTGCTGGTGCCAGGTCAGATTTGTAGAAAAAAGAAAAAGAAACGAGCCTTACAGTAGTCGCATACGATGTGTAACTTCTGACATGTTACCGTGGTAAATTCGCAATAGCAACTTAAATCCTGAAACAAAATAATCGAGTATGATTGGAAATAGTTTTTTTATGGAAATTATATCTTTAATCAAAATTTTATTTAATTAACACAAGGAGTAAGCAGTTTTTTATCAAAAATAATTATTCTTGTTCAATTTGTGGAAGAGCGGTAATGATAACTTTAGATAACTAAAATATGACACATACACTTGTGATTTCAAAGTATTTAAAAACCACTATAAAAAATAGCGTCAATAACAGTTAGTTGTTGAAACATTTCGATTTGTGTTCATTTCGAGCTTGAGTTCATCATTCAAAATGCTATGAATGGCTCGGCTTCTAGAAAACTGAAGTTAACTTTAAAATCACCACTCAAAATCATGGGAAGCGAGTGATAGTTTTTTTTAAGTGCAGAACCACCTTCGATATATGGTAAAAGTACAAAATGCAAGAAATCTTTAATTTTTTGCACCGTTTGATTCGAAGAAATGTATACGACTACCTAAATCACTGCTTGTCCATTTTCAAATAAGCATTTTGCCACACATATGTCCCCAATATGTGTCTTGACTAACAATACCCAGTCCACTTGTTTGACGATAAGTAATATCCATATGAGGAGCCACAACATGTGAGTTGTTCTTTTTGCGATAGATCGCAACACCAGCTGCTCTGTGACCTGGTAGTTTAAATTGTACGTGGCAATCGAAGTCAGGTATCGAAACACGTTCGTCATTATCTAACCATGTCTCTGCCAACATGAGTACGTACAATATTGTGAAATAACGTTGAAATCAGTTTGGTGAGCCCTCAGACTTTGACAATTGAGCATAAGGATCGCAAGTTTAGCCTTGGTGAAGTCAAAAAAGACTTGCTGGTATGTGCAAAGTGGATTTAGAGTCAAGCTCAAATGAAACTGAGTTTTTGAGTTAGAATCTTTTGAAAGGGTTAATTTAACAATATAAAAAAGGCTGGCGGCTTGATGGCTACTAGAGTTGGACCCACGTGGATATATCTATACAAGATCCAGCTAAAGGACTTAGCTTCTTCTCTGATCCTTAAGTGAGAAAACAAAACAAAAACAAAGATCCCACGGCCTAAACCACAGGGGGGGGGGCGGAGTCCCACCTGAATATAGGAGAAAAAACAGAACTTCAATGGGAGGGTAGGGAAGAGACATCATCAAGCACGCTGATTGGTCAAATTAAATAGTTCGCTCTTCCCCAACTTCCTGTTACACATTTCCGTCCCTTTTCGCGAAACCACCCCTACAAATCTCCAGCAACCGAGAGGAAAGATGTTACTCATCAAAACAACTAAATGTGCTCAGACGAGTGAATGGTCGGAAAAATCCAAGGAAAGTCTGTAACGGCGGCAGACACTTACTATTAGCAAAACCTTTTGTTAATCACTGATGGAGAATCAAGTTATAGGTTTTTAGTTGACAATGATGCTGCAATTAGTTGCATTACACATAGGACCTACTGGAGTACCTTTTACAACAGCAAATGGTACAGGTATTAAAAATATAGTAGGGTTTCTCCGTTGATATAGGACTGAAACGTGTTTTTGTTGTAGCAGATGTTGCTCATCCTATTTTGGGAGTCATTTTATTGGAGGCGTTCGAATTGTTGTAGATGTTAAGAAAGGCTGTTGTTTGACAAGGTAAGTACCTTAAAATCCAAGGCTAAATTACGTGATGGTTATTCCTAATGCTTGCCAATAGCCAGCAGCTGTCCATGTTTTTCCATTCTGTCTAAATTTTTGGAACTTTTAGGTAAACTACTAATTTTGCGTATTAAACCACACTCGGTGGTTCATTGCATTGAGACAAAGGGACCGTCAGTGTTTGCCAAAGTAAGGCGTTTATCGCCTGATAAATGTAAAATGAATTTATGCAATAAAGTGAAGTATATTTTTAAAAATATGCACTTAGTTCAAGAATATGTGATAAAACTTTCTGAACGCGCTGATTTTCTATTTTAAATATTCTTCGCCCTACATCATCATTTTCCACAATCTATATGCCCAACCGAAAATTATCAAAGTCAAGTCATCATCATTTTTTCAGTGTGTTATTAAAAAATAATTTTAAATTCCACTTCTGAAATGTATATATGCTTCCATTATTTTACAAAGTTGTTTCTGTGTTTACACTTATTCCATTTACAAATATGAAGCCTTAAAATGGTCAGAAACTTCATTATCAATTGCTATACATGCATTAAGCATGCGATTTATTTCACGTACAATTTATTATGACCTAATGAGCTGCAATATAAAGAACCATCCCCATATCAAACACAGCTGGATTTCAAAAATTAATGAAAGCATTTAATCGTATATACAGGATGTCCAAAGATTATTTGGACAAACTTTATGGAGAGGTATGGGACATCACAAAGCTTCTTTCAAGGATCCTTCCAGAACGAATATGCAGTTATTTCATGCGCCCTTTTTTCGCCATATCAAAACACGTTTGGTGTCACACTCTAAACTGAATCGTAAACAGAACTTGACTCCAATAATTTTGCATCCAATCTCGATGTTCAACAACCCACTTTCTTCGAGCCCCATTGTGCCTTGCTGTCAACGGAATACGCCCCACTAGCCTTTGTACATACAGTCTACCCTCATGAAGCCTATTCGCATGTTTCGGTTTGAGACTCTTCATCCTGTTGCCAAAAGAAACTGTCTTTGAGCATGCGTAGAATTGGCTATTCTGTCTCAAACAGTTATTAACAAGATATATCGGTCATTAATTACTGTGGAAGCCCATGGACGACATACTGGCCGACAGGAATCGATTTCACTGTCTTCAATGACACTTCTTGCCACACAGCGTCTATTGCAGCTCTTTTTCTTTTTTCCCAGATTCCATTCTCTCGATAAATTTCTCAGATTTCCGAAAGTACTGAGAAAACGAAAAATAATAGCTTCTACAAAATCGTGATTTCTCAACATATAAACTTTTTCAGGTTTTTTTTTTTTTTTTTTTTTTTTTTTTTTTTTGATTTGCATATAAAGTTTTCTTTTGCTGTTTCTTTGCTACACTTTAGACCAGGGGTGGGTAAACTTTTCCAGGGTACGGGCTACTTCTAATTTTTTTTAAGGTGTTGCGGTCTACCCAGTGGTGTAAGTGTGGTGAGCTAAGAAAAAGGTCTACAATATTTATTATAACAATAATAAATACGGAATACGCACTTAGCTACATACAAAACACTTCAAAGACGGTATTTAAAACAAAACGCAAGATACAAATGTAATAATAGCCACAAATATAAAAATATCAACTGTTGCATTTGTTACGAAATAATTCAAAATACATTAAAAAAGAAAATTTTTATTTAAAGTTAGTTCTGGTAGTTATAGTCACTAGAAGACTTAGTCTGCATATTGTCAACCAATCTTGAATATTACGGTATATAATTACGAACTGTTAATCTTCAAGCGGTCACTCCAAAATGCCTTGGTGGTCCACAGGTCGATCGCGATCGATTTAATGCTTACCCGGGCTTTAGACTATGGATGTTTTGTTTTATGTTAGTTATCAGAAGAAAAATTTGTGAAATTTCCTGAAATCCATGTGCTCGCATATTTTTTTAAGCAGTGTATAAATCTATAAAGTTATATCAGAGTGATTAATTTTTTGTAATATTTAAGGAAAATTGGATCTTGGAGTACGCGAATATAAGTATAATTTTAATCCATGAAATTTTTATTGTTGAAATTAGTTTTCTCTAATCAAAAAATTCATTGAAAGCTTTCTATAAACTTTATAATGTAATTCTTGATGAAACATGTAACCACAAAAAATATTAAATATTTTAACATATATTTCTTTTTGCCTGTTATTGATATAAAAAGTTTTTCTTTACGTTTTATTATTATAAACTGCAATGTATATCTAATTTCATTTATTGCGCAGAGTGATGGAAAATTAAATTTATTTTTGGTCTTGAGGATTTCGTGTATTACCGTAACGATCTCCTCGTGGATGGAAATCAAATGCTGTCCTGTAGCCAGTCTGTTCAAAAAGATACTTGAGCACAGGTTCTATAGGGTAACAAACTCATAACTGAAAAGTTTTTTTGAGCATGTAAGGGAACGTATTCTCACTGTTGGCTTTATATCGTAGCATTTGGCGACGTTTTCTAATTTATCGAAATCGGATCACACTGATGATACAATACTTAAGTACCAAAGTTTGTAATGCAAATATATAACATCACATTCCGTAAAATCTAATTTTATGAACTTTAATTCTTCTTATTAATGGTTTTCTGTATTTTTTTCTCTTTATATATAAAAAGTTTTTGTGACAATGTCATAAATTTATTCATTTATCTCTCGCACGAGAATAATAATAAAAAGGCAGTAAATCTCTCTCCTGTTCAATATTAAGGTCACAAATTGAAATTTATTTTTACCTTGCTTACATTATATTTAAAAAAATAACTACATTATACAAGTAAATTACAGTTTTACAATTTGTGCAATGAGTACGAACAGTTGTATAGTTTGTACAATAAGGTTTAGCTCACCTTTATGCGGGCATAGGGTACCCTCCCCAACCTCAACCCTAGTATTCTAATAATAAATATAGTTTATACTCACCTACGTCTTAAATATATGTAATCCTTGTGCCTAGATTTAGCAATGTTAGATCTATGAGCAATGTCGTTAAAATGAATGACGAATATATCTTATTGTAATTTTTGAATTACTTATATTTATTGTTAATATTAATGAATTAAGAAAAAACAATTCAACTCCTTTTGATTAAGTTCATCGTCAGAAATTTTGAAATATTTTATATTCCATCCATCCATTATAACAGCAGCTGTTGGTGGATTTATCTCATAATAATAGTAGTAAAAAAAAACGTAGAACGTAAAATTTATTTTCAAAAAACTAGATTAAATTAAACGAAAAATTTAAGATGTTACTCTTTGTTTTTATTCTGAGTGTTCGAATAATTTCTAGATTTTTGCAATAATTTCGTTACTGCATTTTAAACTTGTATGCAGAGGCTCTTGGCTGCGATACTTCGCTTTCCCTGAATACGAAAGCTCATAATTAATGGAGACATCATTCTTAATTTCCCTCCAGCATAACCTGCTGAAGTGACAAAAACATAAGTCCAGTCTTTTATAAGAAATAATGTGTCGAAGGATATGTTTACTCCTTCTATATGATTGGCTGAATCGAAGTTGTGAGTGCCTGTATTTGTTCAGAAATCTTTACTTGAATACTCTTTTATTTATCTCTATATATATCGTACTTTTAAAATCAATTCATATTCAGCTGAAATAAAATGACTGAATTGAATCAGTGAAGGAAAATTATTAGAAAAAGGATGCATAATTTGTAATAATTATTTAACCTAAAAATTGAAAGAAGTATCAAACAAATGACATACAGCAGGGAGAACATTGATTTTGATTAAATACTTTTCAATTTTGAGCTGCAACGTAGATTAGAGTTGCATTCGCAAATACTTCCTTTTTTAAATATCCACTTATAATTGAGGAAAATATCATTCTTTTCTACTATTACTGAGGAACATACGAGACATATACTACATATTGTACACTATTTAAAGGGATTCTTCAAACTGTAGGATTTTACCTCTTCAAAAAGGTAATTTTAAACTGCAATTGTTTTAGTAGTTGTTAAATACAGCAAAATAGTGGAGATTTCCTTTTTTATTTAAACATCATTTTTTGGATGTAATCTAAATAATGTTTAGTTATGGAAAAAATTTAATCAGGATGGTTTAAAAAATTAAAGAAACAAAAAAAAAGGCAAAGAAATCCTTTGATCTCAAAACATGCTGTATTAGAGGGTCAAATTATAAGTTTTTTTAAAAGTTATGAAACTAAAATAGAGGTTTTAGAATTTCACTTAAAATCGAAATATTCTGTCATTGATTGTATTTCTCTTAAACCGTATAAAGCCAGTGTGGGCATTACGTCGATCACGATCGACCGGTGGACCGCCGAAACATTTTGTGGCGTCCGTCTGAAGATTTTAGTGGTTGTAATTATAGACGGAAATATATTCAAGATTGGCTGAAGTATGTGGAGAGTAAGTTTTCTACTTACTATAACAAAAATTAACTTAAGATAAATATATTTTAGTTTTTTATGTGTTTTGAATTGTTTGATAATAAATACATCATTTGATAAAATTATATTTGTGGTTGTTATTATTATGTTTGTATATTGCGTTTTGCTTCAAACGCAGTTTTAAAAGTGCTAGTTTTTTTAAATTCTGTAGGCAAGTACATATTCCATACTGATTATTAAAATATATATTGTAGACCTTTTCCTAATTCATCTCACCTACGACACAGGGAGCACACAAGAATTTCTCAAGGGAGGGGGCAAGGGTCAAAATTCTACAATTCTACAAGTATTATACCACAATACGCAGCCAAAAAAAAAAATTTGATTTTGTGAATTGTCGGGAACAAAATAAATAATTAGTAAAATAAATAAATTACAAAATAAATAATTAGTATTAATAAGTAAAAAATTATTAATAACAAATACTTTAGTTTTTCTTATTATATACATGGGATTATAATCAATCCGAAAAAAATTCAATAGCTATGAGAGAGGATCCGGACCTGTGGACCCTCCCTCCCCTCCTTATGTGTGCCACTGACACTGGGTGGACCACAACACAATGAAAAAAATTAGAAGTAGCCCGTACACTGGAAAAGTCTGCCCACCCCTGGTATAAAATATAGATAAATATGAGGATGAAAGGACAAATTTTCTTCTCAGAACTTAAAATATTTATAAATCGGGCCACTATACTTTAGAAGAAAAGTTTCACTATCATTCTATGCTGAAATTTTAATCCGTTTTTGATTTAAAAAAATATATAATCATGGCTGGTATTATGGAGACTTTTCTTTTCCACTTATTGAATGCTGCAATTTTTTCAAAAAAAAGTTTTCTTTCTTTTTACTAATCAAAGTTCCAATGAAGCTGAAGATCTTTGTTGATTGAGCAGAAAATAAAACCATTTGTTTATATGTGGCACAACAACCTGCGTATTAAGGCAATATGGTACCATCTTCACAATTTTTTTATTTTTAATATTTGATATTGGTTTCAATTTTTTTATAAAGGGGTTAATATTTAATAATAATTCCATAAAAAAATTTTATTTTGTTGCAGGATGTTTGAAAAAATTAAATTTTTTTAACGTTTTAAAACATTTTTAAACTCCTTAAATTCTTTCTTAAATGAATACAAGAATAAAAGCAAAATCAAATAACAATTTATAAGTAAAATATATCAAAACCTAGAAATGCATTTGTTTAGATAAATATCTTAAAATATTTTTAAATAAAAGTGTTGAATTTGCCACACATACAAATGGGATATATATATATATCACCAAAAACAAATATATAAAAGTGGGAGAAATTTTCTATTCTTGCAAATTAGATTTTTAATTATCTGAGTTATCAAAATGAGATTTAGTAATTGTGCTTTGGGAGAATCCGTTTTGAAATTTTAATTTCATTCATAATAATATCATAAAGAGCCCACACAACTTTTAAATCTTGACCTAATCCATTTGATCTTTAATAAACAATTCACAAACTAGAATTTTTACATGAATTGCATAATTCTTTCTTGAAATGATTTGTTACTGCACATATAATGCCAGTCTCATTTACGCGCGGTGGAAAAATAATTAATTCATTTTTTATCAGGCTCTTTTCTAACAGATAATCTGAAATGTGGGCATGGTAGTTGCTTCCCAGCATCAAATATTGCTCCGTAACTTAATAAAAAATGCAGGTAAAGCTTTGAAATTTGCAGGCATGTTTATAAAGATTCGAGGTATCAAATAAGCCAGTAAAAAAAAATTTCGATTGTTTGATGATTTTTAGGGTACTATATCGTCTTAAGTTCAAAATATAGTATCTTTAAAATAGCTAGACATAAAAGTTCTATAAACAAGACTGTTATTTTAGTAGTTACGCGAAAAGTTACTGCATTGTTTTGAATTGACATTTTCGCGGGGCAACTGAGCTGCTTCCCTCAAGCAGCCCAGTTCCTTCCTGCAGCCCTCAATCCCCTATCTGGAACGAAGAGGTAGCATTGTCGATTTGGATGGTTAAGTGAAGAAGTGGCTTCAAAAGAAAAAACCAATAAAATAGGCAGGCAGAGAAAAAAAAGAGCCTCGAATTCTTTAATGGAGTCCTTTAATTGGATGCTGGGAGTGAGCTATTGGTATTAACTACCGCATTGTTTTGCATTAGAATTTCTTCTTATGCACTTGTAAGACGTTAGCACTTGGTCCGTCTGACATTTTCTATAGACACACTTTCTTGCACCATAAACCCAAACAATCACTTGCACCACGCATCTGAATTTCCTATTGATGTGACATCTAACTGAGGAGTCTTTAAATGCGTAATAATTATACAGATTCACAAGAGAAATATGTTGTAAACTGTGTGGGGTGGAAAGTGTTACGATATCAGTTATTCTAATTAAAACATGACTTCTGTTTACTGGAATAACAGTTTGTTAACAAAAAACATAGGATAACAAAGAATCTTATGAAACTTCTTTTGGCATCCTGTACCACTTCCGTGTCTCCATTCTTCTTGAATAATATTCCATCGTTCTACCTGCTCAAAGAAAAAACCAATTCCCTCATGCAACAGCGCCCTCACTTGATCAATTAGATCATATCGGCATGCTAATTCTTTATACAAAGTTTTTATTCCACGTAAGGGTGGTGATGAACTAAAAATGAGAGTTTCGTACGCAACTATCGTATTTAATAAATTCTAGGAAATTACTAAAAAATACAAGCATTCATTACCTCTTATTTATTCAGTGATGATAGCAAGGAAAGTATGCATTACTTTTCTATTAACAGCACATATCGTAGTAATATATCAAATTCTTTAAAAAATATTAGCATTATCCTTTTTATACCACGGTTTTGTCGAATATAAGATTCGTCACTTAATGATTTTTGTTGACGGAAGACATATTAGGATTTCTCTCTCTCTTTTAAACCACAATGTTAACGCCCGAAACATTGACTTTGTAAAACATCGCGGAATCGACATTAGCCTGTTTAATAAATATTGCGATGTTGTGACCTCTTTAAATTACTTTGTAACATGGTAGCGTGAAGGATCATACAGCAAATTGCCACAAAAAGACATTTAATTCTATATTAAATAAACAAAAAGAATATTCATTTTTAAAATTATTAAAGTTTACAGCCTTTCGCTGTAGAAAAGCTCTAGTTCAACCCCGATTGTTCTAACCGTTGCTCCAACGACTCCCGCACACTGTATTTCACCAAAAGTCTGCTAAGTTCCTCTTCCTTAGTCCCTGAGGAGCGGCTGTCCTCGCAACTCTCTGGCAAACGTCTTCAAAGAAAATTAAAACTCAAGAGCGAAGTAATAATCAAGATTGAAGGAAATCGAGAGCCCTCATCAACTTCGAAGTCGATCCTTTAAACTCCCTGGGCGAAAACTTCCATGCCCCCGATCTTCTCTTATTGGCGCATATAACCAATCTTCACATGGCTCTCCTCACTTATGTCCTACTACATTGGTGCTTGGAATCAATAGGCCCGGCACATCTAATCCCATCTCTAACGGAGTATTTTGTTCACCATCTGGAAGACAAAAAATCGCCTTGTCACATAAACATTGAGGGTGTGTCCTTGTCACGACCAGCCGACATTACTCTTCATTCAAGTTGTTTGCTACCTAGATGTGCGAAGGGAATCAAACACTATGGATGCTGTTCCTTGAAGCTACGTTCCTATTGAACGTTGTGACTAAAGATCGTCCGGATGTCGGCGAAAGAAAAGGGGGGGGGCGACATTTTCCGAATCGGTTCACATGTGTTACGTCCTAGGCATATGGAATGAATAGCTGGTCCTTTATGGGAGATACAATGTCCTATCTGGATAACTTGGTCTCCCTTACGTCAATCTTGATAAGTACAGTTGGGAGAGACCTACAAATGAGCAGGTGTTACAATATCAAAAGCAAGGCAAATTTTAACTGAACTAAGAATCGAAAAATATTTACTCTTATAGTACATACTATACACCAACATGTGTATATTTTACAAATTCGTAATAAAGAAAAAGATTAGCCAGGTTCTAGTGACTTTAGAGAGAGTTTATTAAATAAGAAAGCTTTAGATTCTACGAGTGGTAATTCTAAAAGAAAACAAGTTCTATTTAATATCGTCTTAACTTGTAAATATTGTCACGTTACTGTTTTTGAGTTTTCAAAACCAATTCATGCCTGTGTTTCTTAAAGATCATGGTGTAGAACTTTGGAGGATGTTACGCGTAAAATTTAGCTCAAAATTATCTCCCAAAATGGTTCGGAATTTGAGAACAAAGAGTTTTATTTTCTTATTTTTAAGTTTTTGTAATTTTTTTCTCAATTTTAAGAAGTATCTCGGAAAATTTCACAGATTTAAAGAAAGATAAAACATGAAAAAATCAACATTTGAGTTATATATATAACCTGGGAGTTAGAATAAGAAAAAGCCTGGGCCTTAAGAACAAATATGCCGTAGTGTGGATCCCGGTTAACTGGACTAAAAACTATCATTAATCGGAACCTACCAATGCAGGAAAGATGTTGAATAGCAGTGGACCCCAATCCCAGGACCACGAACCTGTACCAGTCCGTGAATCTAATGGCAACGGGCTACCCAAGGAGCATTAAATTATTTCCTCTTTATTTACTGTGTTGTATTTCTCTCGGGTTTGTGTAACTTTCCATAGAACTTTAACTGCTAAAACTGCTGACATCAATTTCTAAATTTTACTTTAAGATCTTTGTTAGTGCCTATTCCGATCAGTTCCTCTTGCAATATGACATTTCTTTTTTAATGAGACCATATGAATTCACTACGAATAATAGTATTACCATATAGACAAAGCACTCCCTAAAGTAGTTTCAAAATCTATATAGAAAACAATTAAATGTTGAAAGTAGGTCAAAACGTCCTTTTTCTGGCAGATTGGCTGCGATAAATTGAGATACTGGAAAAATTCGTGGCATCCAATATTATACTGCTGTAAGTTAATTTTGGCAAGAAACACTGGTCATTCATTTAATAAATAGTATGCTCCTACTGCAGATTAACCTTATTAAATTCAGTAAACAAAGCAGTTAAATAGTTAAAATCTAGTTTCCACTTGATTAAGTTTTCTTTTCAAATTAAAGTCACCATCAGGTTTAATGCGAGCCACTATCGTGACCTCCATCTACACCTCATAAACTCCCAAGTTGTTTTCTCACTGATGTTGACCTTTTACAGGTCATCATAGACCCCTAGAGGTCTATATAGACCACTTTGGAAATCACTGCCCTAGACCAGTGGTCTTCAAACTGTGTTCCACGGAACCCAGGAATTCCATGAGTCACAATAAAAAAAATCGAATAGAAGCTTATAAATATGTATGCAAAATGGATTCACGTTTTCTGAAATGTTTGTATACCCACAAGAATTTAAAGCACATCCCTGTCATGAAGAAACTGAAAATTTTATTTATACATATAATAACTTATATATAATATTATATTTTATTTATGCATAACTTATATATATATATTACTTACTAGATGTAAATATTTTATTGTTTACTATTCTGGTTTCTCGAGATAATATTATAATCGTTAGTACAATGTCTAGCAAGACTAAATAGTTTTGTATTTAAGCAAGAACAGATCCTAAGTTTCATGTTATAAATTCATGCAAAATCCACAGTATTTCTCACACAGCTATAAACATTTTAATGTTATTCAGAACAATGTCTATAAGTGAAAATTATTTCTCAACGAGAGTGGATACAAAAACATGCATAGAAACAAATGAAAATCAGAATATGTAAAGAGCGATTGCAGTTATTCTAGCACCTAGAATACACCTAGATTTTTAGAGTTTGTGTGAAAAAATGCTAGCACATATCTCAGTTACTAAAGTTGGTAGGTGAAACTTGGATCAAGATTAATATTATTAATGAGTAAATTGTATTAAAAGTAGACTAAAATTTTTTAATAATAAATGCAATACATTTTTAATTGCTTTGCATTGTGATCTATTGTTGATCTATATACTCTAAATATTATTTTAAGATATATTTTTCTAAGTGTGTGCGTTGAATAGGGTTCTACGAAAACACTTCCTAGTTCTAGGGATTCCATGAGTTGGAAAAACGAAGTCTACTGCTCTAGGCTATCGTGAGGTCACTTTAAGTGACTAACTGAAGGATAGTGATATTGTCATTTGTTTATATTGCTGCCCATTGTTGAGCCAATTGCCTGTGATGCTCTGATCAAAAATCAGTGAGATATCATCAAAGAAGACGTTATTCTTCTTGTCTAAACTGCATCTCCTCACTATTCTCGTTGTGATGTTGGGAAATCAAAGTGATGGCTCTTTGAAATTTAGTCGCAACCATCCTATTTTCATGATATCGCTTAGGTGAGATAAAAAAAAACTTTTTCTCACTTTCAGAATTCAAAACTCCAATATAGGGTTCAAGATTTGACTACACAAATAACATCATTCACGATGTGGAGCAATGGTTTTGGCGAAACACCAAAGTTAAAAAATAACCACCTTTAAAAGATCAAGGAAAGCTTGGAGAAATTATAACTACATGGAGAATCCTTAAACATAACAAATAAGAATTAAGTTTCTATCGCAATCATAAACATGTTTTGCAAGCTAAGGAAAAACCACATTTGGAAAATTAAGCTATAAATATTTAACTGGTTTCAATAATAGAAATCTGTCAAGATGTACAGACAACTCGACTTTCATCACGTTTTGCTTAAGAAAACTTCAATGAGTTTATTAGTACAATTTTAAAACTGTAAGTGGTTGTCCTAGTGTTTGTGTGATTTCTTGTGTAGGCACTCCTTTTTCCTAACTTGTAATTACTTTATACTTTGAAAATTACAACTACTAAAGTTATTTTATTACGCAATTTCCTTTGAATAAAGTAAATTAATCTTTCACTGCATTTAGTATTTCAAATGAACAGATCAAACAGAAGAATGCTAAGGAATGATTAATTTTTGCTTGTTTGAATAATAAAAAAGATTTGAATTAGGGAAAATGTTACATTCAAATTTCTAAAGAAGAAACTAAAATTGGCAGCGTGTCAATTTTTTGAAAATTAATGCAGCGTTTCTCAAACTGTGGGGTGCGCCCCCTAGGAAAGGGCGTGATAACCCAACAAGGGGGCGCGAGCATATCTTAAACTCGAGAATAAAACTTTATTTAAAAATATTATTAATTTACTGAAGAAAGAAAAACAAAATACATTCTGACATAAAAAATAAAACACGCATTTTTTCTGATATAATATATTTATAAATGTGTCAGTACTGCATGTATTTGATAATTAATTTAACAATACCAAATTGAGAACAAGTTTAAAAATTACCAGTGACATTATGGACCGTCATATATAAAATTATATAAAAAATTTAATACTTATCTTGATAATTTGTAACTATATATGTTTATATCACAGGTCTGGAAAGTTTAACTTGAAGATTAATTAAATAATAAATGAAAATAGAGCGAACTCTTTACTACCGCGTAGGGATTTGAGGTTGAATAGGACTATTTAAGGAAGGGCGAGCGCACTGATATAGAAAAAGAAAACAATCGAGAAGAGAGGCTGGTGATTCCTTGCTGTGATGATGTCTTTTGTTCAATCCGATTAGGCCACCATGTTGGAATGGTGATGCATGAACAATAATAAAGCACAGATGATGATTTCCTTCATTTCATGGCAGGCCTGAGTACTGACACACACACGTACGTACATATATATATATATATATATATACAAATAACTTATTAATTTATGGTGGTCTTGAACTCTGCAAAATATTGCTTGGCAGGTAATACTTCTAAACGACTTACACCATGACACCATGTTTATCCGACTAACGGGAAGTACCATTTTAGCCATACCTTTAACTCTTCAAAAACTGTCGCGGTGACACATTTTAAAATAAGAAGTAGCAGTATTGCACCAGCCATTGATTCTAACCAACCACAATGGAAACCATATTTTTATCAAAGCTTCCGGTAAGAAAACGTAAAAAAAACGAAACAATAATTAACAAAGCATCCAAGTATTTGACCAAAACCGTAAAGACAATATCTCTAATTTTCTTCAAGTTTTCGAACTTTTCTACATAATTTCTAGCTTAGCAAAATAATGCTAAACAGTTTGCGGCTACTACCTAATCTTAAAGCAGCTAAAAAAGATAGGCAAAAATCCTATCTTTTAGTTGAATCCATGTTAAATGATTAGTAAATTTTCTTTTACTCAACTCTAAAAAATCTCCTTTTTATATTCTTTATTTCCATTTTATCCTTCAATTTTAATCTCCTTAGGTTTTTTACTCTGAATCGGGCTGTTAACACCAATAGCTCCTTTGCAACATCTAATCAAAACACTTCATTCAAGAAGCCGAGGTTTTGCTCCACCAGCCCATCGGTTCCTGCTTCCTGAAAGCACGCCACCACCTAACTATCCAAGTCGACAACACCATGCCACCTCTCAGTTTCAGTTAGGGTGTTCAGGGCTCCTGACGCAGCCAATTTGCCCTGCTAAAACATCCCTCCCCCCTAGTTAAATATAAAAACTAAAACATTTATTTTCACTTCGAATGCCTTTAAAATATTTTGGAAAAAAAAATGGATTGTGTTTGAGGACGTTTCTCACAGGAAACGAATTTTTGGAAAATGTATGTGGCCGCTTTAGCCTAGTGATCAAGGTAAACGGACTCTTGACTGGTGTGTCATGAGTTCGTGCCTAGTGCCACTAAAATCTCGCCTTGTACAGGAGGCCGATGTATGATATATCTGTCGAGGCTCAAAAGTCCTCCCGTTGGTGTGGAGGTTTGAAAAGGGAGTGCCAGCTCAAGTGACGTCCTCAGCACTTGACCACGGTTCAAAATTACGAGGCCCATCGCCAGTAACCCTCATGCAGTTTTATGTTGCAACATTAATATCATATTCACTTATGGTTTCATGTTCCCTTGTCATTATATAACACCATGTGGCTATTATGATTGTATTTGCATATTCAGTAAAATACGTTTAACGCGAAAACGCTTAAGACGAAATATCGGTGAACACGAAATGATAAAGCGATCCCGACAAACTACTACGCATTTTCAAGTATCTTTTTTCTTTTAACACGAAATGAAAATCACGAAACAGGAAAATATTTCTCTTCTGGCAATCAACAAAATACGGAAAACACCAACCACGATATTGAAACTAAACCAACACTTGATGAAATGCTTAAGAAAGTACCCCACTCTTTTCCCCACTTGGACTCTGTCTGCTAGCACCATTTAGCCTCTACCCCTTTCCACCAATCAGGTAGCTTCCTATCAACACAGGACTGCCACTTTTTTCAGGCACCCAAAGACACTCAGTTATAAGATGGAGGCTCGCCATGCGAGCCAATTGCCCAGTGACGTTAAGCGTATTGGATTACGTTGGTGAATTTATGCAATTTCGTCTGTTTGAAAGTCGTAACATTATATAGTGATGAATTTTTGAAAAAAATAGAGTTGTTTTTATTAAAGGGTCTGCATAAGTACGAGGGGGGGGGTTTAGAAAAAAAGGTTACTTAATTTCACATTTCTTCATCATAATTTCAATAATACGCCATCGCATAAGATTTTAAGGAGTGTTCATGCTTTTAGAACGTAACGTTGATTCACGCGCAGGGTATGACATTAAAAGAGGCGTTATCCAAACATATACCTTTATGATTCACCAATAAGCTAAAGTCGCTCAAACAATATGACCTTAAAGACACTAGAAGCTATTAATTTTCCGAAAAAGGTTTAGACGGAGCATTGAAAAATGTTAGGCAGTGGGTATGACATACCCTGCGCGTGATGTGCCGGGTCAAGAAGACACAATACGATTCAATTGACAAAAATCAGTCAAAAATTCAAATAAAATATTTTTCACCTAAATTATTTTTCATATCATTTTTTTATAATCACACAAACTTTGAAAACTCTTAAGTTAAGAAAATTCAAAGTTATATATGATAATTTTTACGTTTGTTTTTATTCACATCCCAATGGTAAATAAAAATTTTAAACTGATTTATCTGAGAAAAAAAATAACTCATTTATCTTCATTAAAAATTCTAAGGTGTTTTTTTTTTATATATTGCCTAATGTCTTAAATTTTTTTTTTTTACCTATTGGTACTAGAATATGTAAGAAAAGTTGATATATATTTTTAAATCAAAGTAATACTTATTTTTTTTAAAAAAGAATAGTTGAATTTGGAATTTACGCACACATTTTTTAAGGAATTTTCAAAAAGCATTCAGAAAAAAAGTATTTTATGTATACCAATTATCTTAGCAGTAAACCAATAACAACTCTTGTTATACATAGTTGGACGTATTTGTAAATCAAGTTTCATGTGTGTACGTCAATAATTTTAGAAGGAGTAGCATTTTAAAATTCTTTTCATAAATTTTAAAACTTTTGGTACTCACGTATTATAGCATCAATCACCAACTGTATTGATAACTCGTCAAGTTGGCAACCTCGATTTCCAGTGTGTCATACGCGCTGTATTGGCAATCAGGTGCTTCGTTTCATATAATGTCACAAGTAGGTTGTAATAGTACGTAAGTAGCAAACTTGTTTTTTAAAAAATTTAATGGTTAATAATTTGTAGTATTTTGACAACAAAATCTGTTTTATGAAATCCATACACATTGGTTACGAGCCAAAAAATTGTAAAAAACATTAAATCATAGATTTTTGTATAAATCGTTAAGAAAATACTTAGAAAAAAAATATCATGAAAGAGACATGGACGAAATTTATTCTATGTTTAATATACATGTTTTGTGTATCATTGGAAACCTTTTCTTTTTCTTTTAGTGTGGATTCCTAATTTTTTAACATTAAGTTGTTGAAGTTAAATCTATCAATTTGGCTTCATACTCAATTTCCGCATTTTTATAAATTAATATATGTTTTGTAAACTAACTTCTGGTTGTAACTTTTGTTTTGTAAAAAGGGTACTTACGTATTATCGCAACCTATTAACAAGACATTATATGAAACGAATCACATGGTTGCCAATTTCGCAGGTACGACACTTGCGAAATCGGGGTTGCCAACTTGGTGAGTTATCTTGAACGCTGGCATTGTTGCGATAATACTTGAGTACCGAATATAAAGCAATATTTTTTTCTTTCTTTCTTTTTTTTTTTGAAAGCTTCTTTTTCATGATTTTTAATTTTAAAAAAATATTTTACCAAGGATTCGCATTTGTTTTTCTTCTTAATTTTGGTAAATCAAAAAATTTACTTAATTTGAACTTTCCAATAAACATTTTTCACAACTGCAAGTATTTAAAAAAAAAAAACAGATTATTTGCATAATTTTTCCACTAACTTTAATGGTATTGTTTGGTATATATATTTTTCCACGTTCTTTGCAATAACATGACCAGATACACTTAAGCAAACGTAGTTATTTTCATAAATCATTTTAAAAATGGTGATGAAAATAATATTAAATATTTTTTTATTTTATTTTGCGTTTTTACGTGGCATATTACGCATTTTCTATAAAAATATGGCAGGCTTTTTGAAATCGATGAAAATTTTATTAGAAATTGAGTTACATACTTTAAAGTGTACTATAAAATAAAATATTTCGCATTAAAATGTGTATTTATTAAAAGATAAATTTTCATTTTTTAAAAATATTTTCCTAAGTTTGTATAAGCCTGTCAAACTCATATGATATTACGGGCCACAAGATCTCTTTTATATTAAGTACCGCATGTTTTTAATGCTTAAAAAATTAATGAAATATGATCCTTAGGATGATTATATCATGTATTTTTTGGACTCACTGTCAAGCTCCAAGTATTGTATACTTCATATAAATAGTCGTTTTGTATTTTAATTTATTTTTGCAAATTTTAGTTGTAAATATTTTACATTTTTCATACAAAAAAAAAAAGAGACAAAAATAAAATTATAATAAAAAATGCAGTTTAACATTACATTTTAGAAGATATTAATTTTGTTTTTCACAAAGAAAATCATTAAAATGTGGTTGAATATACTGAGCAGATGAAACATTTAAAACTAATGAGAGACAAATGTTGATCGATTAACCTTGACTATTCTGATATTTTGTAATTTTTCATTTAAAAAAATAGTTGGTCTCTTAAATAAGTGTTTCCGAAAATAGCCATGATATGCTTAGCAAAGAGTAACATTTCAGGACTGTAACAGATAAATATGTAAACGAATCTGAAGTTCCAACTTCCACGATTCCTTCTCGACGATTATGTTAGACCAGAGGTTCCCAAACTTTTTTGTCTCATAGACCCCTTGCCCTGTGTTTTTGGTTTGGGGTAAGCTCCTTCTTACCTAGTAATGAGTTTTTGCAAATTTATCAACTTAAATAGCTTTTTGACAGCTTATATATAGAGCTATACTTACTTTAAAATATATAAATTTCTAACTGTAGCGAAGTATAGTGTTTCAAACCTAAGACACTCATGTTAATTGATTAAATTAAAATTTAATTAATACTTAAAATAACGGTTACATAAAGTAACTGAACAGCAAACAAATGCTATTAATGGCAGAGATAAATCAGGTGCTTCGCCCATTCTGGTGTTTCTAAAATTGCTGATATCCTTTTCTAAATTTTACTTTAAGATCTTCTTGGTGCTTATTTTGATCAGTTCCTCTCGTAATATGACATTTGTTTTTTTATTTCAATGTGGCCATATTAATTAATTGCCTACTGTAGTATTACCATATACATAGTCAAAGCATTCTCAAACCTAGTTTCAAAATCTGAAAAAAGGGCATTTAAATGTTGAACGCAGGTTAAAACGTCCTTTTCCTGGCAGATTGTGTGAATCAAATTGTGAAACTAGGGAAAATTCGGGACGTCCAATATTATACTCCTTAATTTAATAATGGCAAGAAACGCCGAAATGATGATCCTTGTAACTTCCAATTAACTTCATTAAATTTAGTAAATAAATCTGTTAAACAGGTAAATCTGGTTTCCGCTTGATTAAGATTCAGTATCGTAGACCCCCATTTACAACTCATAGACCCCCAAATTATTTTTTCGCTGACGTAGACCCACTGCATGCTGTCATAGACCGCTGGGGGTCTATATAGACCACTTTGGGAATCATTGTGTTCGACGAAGAAATACGCTTCAGATAATCCATGGATGAAAGAGAATCAATACAAATGAGATAGTCTGAGATGACACTATTTTGTTCAGTGATCCTTTCAATAGCAAAGCTTAAACATAAGAGTTCAGCTACAAAATCTGTGCATTCATTACGAATTCTAAATTGAAAGTGCTCAGATTCGTAATAAACCACGCTTGTTATCAAACAGCGAGGAGTATCGTTTTCAGTAAATTTATTCCTAATTTTGATCTTGAATTTATACATTTTGTTATAGACGGAATTTTCTCTTGTAATAAAACTTTTAATAACTTTTTACTCTTGTAATAAAAATGAATTTTACTTTTTTAATATGTATAATATGGATTTCATTTTTACTTTTTTGCACGGTTTTTTGTAATAATATTTAGAGTTTTTCTCATTTTACATGAATTTATAGTCGTGAAATGTATCCCTAAATTTACCATACATGGTGTCCCGAATCTTAAAAATAATCAGACCCAAAGTGAAAGGTGGGGGTCATATCTGTTCTGGGAAAAATGTAAAATAATATTTCCCTGCACTTGGTTAAGTGAGAACGAGCACATTTTCGAAAATATTGAAAATTGACACTCTCCATCGCATCATTAACTACTCCTGAAGACAACAAATACGAAACCAATCCTGTCATCAATTTTACTGCTATCAGTATAGCACAAAATAACAAGGAAACATTCCGTGGCTGTGCATATGATGTGATCACAAATTTCACGATGATTTTTTCACTAAAATCCCCTTACATAGCCGTACTATTAAACGCAGTCACACACGGAGAAAAAAGAAATACTCAAAAATGAGCACATGGACTTACTCGTTTTGAAAAGAGTTAGTTTGTATCAGATTTGAACGCATGTTTTATCGTATATGAAACATTGCATGTACTCAAAATTTCAAAAAATGGTTAATTAACACTAAGAGACAAATTAAAAAGATATTTAGGATTACAGAAGTTTTTTTAATATACTAGCTACATATTTTAAAAATTGGGGTTCAACAACAAATTTAGTTCTCATAGATCTTCCGAACTATTTTTCGTATTTACCACGCTACCCGCGGAAGAACACATGAGTACTAGATTGTTTTGATTTTGTGTTTTGACTTTAAATCAAAGCAATCTTTTTTACTTGACTTCTGAATTTCTCTTAATTGTTAAACTAAAGTTAGTGCCTTGTTTTTATTATAAGGCTATAATAGGAATTTAGTGATAAAAATCTGCCTTTTTTTTGGCGGATTATTTAAAAAGACAGTGTTATGAATTTATAAGGTATGTGACTACCTTCGGAGCACTTTATTGAAACATATAAATTTTCAACAAAATAAACACTTTTTTTGGCTTAAGTGTAGTATGGGGGGGGGGGGGGGGTTGGATTTCGCGATTTTTATATAGATATCATAGTGAGATAACGGATTCATTCTAGCTTCCGGACACCTATCGCTAAGTTTAGTACCTTGGCGATCGATTTTGGTCACCAAACGAAATCGACATCACCAAGCCCCCCCCCCCTACTACACTTTAACCAAAATACTATCATTATTTGTGTCGAGAGCTATAAAATTTGTAATATTTTTGAAATGTGTCAATTTTTTTTCAAAAATTCAATTTTTTTAAAAAAAGACATGTTATTTTCTCACAAATTGTGTGTGCAATAAAATACATAAATATATACACAGAAATTAGATTATAGTCTATAATACAAATAAAATTAAATAAAAAAATTTCTGAAAATTTCAATTCAATATCTTAAAAAGAAATCCATTTGTGAACTTTACCGTGAAGCCAAAAATCAAAAAACATAGTTTCTCAGACAATGCTTTGAAAGATTTGAATACAATATGAAAAATATTCTACTAGCTGTACATTTCTAAAACTCACCATATTTATAGCTCAAAGTCTCTTTAGCTTCATATTTAACTAATTTTTTAACCCTTTTGCTGTTTTCTGGAGAGTTTTATAGACTATAACAATTGTCGAGTTCAGTAAAATTTTGATGAAAAATTGTAATTAGGATCTTACACAAAATTCTAATTAATGTATTCAAATAATATTTATACAGTACATAAATAATGGGACATCTTTATATGTATTTGGAATTAAAATATTTGTAATATACTTTTAAAAGTTTAAACATGCCAAATTTTATGCAACAACTCGATTTTTTTAAAAAATTAATGATTTTTTTTTTTTATAAAAAAGCAATGAAGTACATAAATATATACTCAGAGATTAGATTTTGATTCATAACACAGAACTAAATGAAACATGTTCTGAAAATTTAAATTCAATATCTTAAAAATATTTTGAGTAGGGATCAGCATCCAGTTTTGTTAACTCCAATTTCAGCTTACTAATTATGCTACAACTTTGCTTCTAAATATCGTAGAAACAAAAATAGTGTTTTTGGAATCTGAATTGTATGGGCTATAAAATAAAAACACAAAAGAAATTTTCACCAAAACGGTGAATTTTGTGTAGTCACATATTTTAATGAAATTTACTTGATTCATAATAAGTCATATTGTTTGATTTTTTGGGGCACTTGCTTATATGCAAATAATAATTGAAGTATTCTTTTGCTACATTGGAATAATTTTAGTTTAATTTTCATGTTGAACTTTAAAATGGCGTGCATGCCTCGAAAAAAGCAAGTCTACAAAATAAATTTTTGGTTTCAGTTATTAATCTTTTTAAGAGACAAATTTCTTGTAAATTTTAAAGAACTTCTTTAGCTTATTGGTAAACTTATGGAAAATGTCTTTAAAGTTCTCATATAGAAATTATTTTAAAAATTTTCATTTATTTCAATAAATTTATTTTATGATTTTTTTCACTGTCATTTTTAAATAATAAAAGAACCAAAATTTACTGGAAATAACAGAATGAGCAAAATTAATTAGTAAAATTGAACATAATCTATTTCAAGAATGTTTTTTAATTTTCAGTTTGGGACATTGCGTGTAAAAATTATATAAATCTACTTAAATACTAATATTTTGTATTATTAATAATTGATCTACATCAGGGTGGCCAACCCGCAGCACGCGTGCCACAATTTGGCACGGTAGAGTTCTAACAGTGGCACGCGAAGACATACTAAAAAATTTTTAAAAAGAGTAACCCTTTTTGACTAAAAATTGAAAGATTAACCATTTTACAAATTAAAATTTTGAAATGAGAAATAACCATTTTTTTTACGATTTTATTGAAGTGAGGTTGTTTCAGATAAAAAATCACAAAATTTGGATCAAAATATGTTAGTGAATAAATATTTTCTACTACACAAACAAAATAAATATCAACCAAAACTACATATATAGCTGATGTGCACCTGTACTAACCTAATTTTGCAAGCATCTGCAAGAGTTAATCCTAATATTTATTATGACTTGTTAAAAAAAGGTAGTAATTCAAAAGCACATTCAGTATGTACTGAGCGTTTAATAATTATTTTGAATTAAATTATTCAAGTGGCTCATTTTTATTTTATACCTAACTAATTGATTGAACTTGTAAATACTTTATTAACAATAAAACCTAAGTTTGTACTTTTGTCATATTTACTATATTATTTTTAAGTTTTGTCTACATAGACTTGCATTAAAAAATATGCTATTTGTGTAAAAATCCAATAATAAACCTATAAGTAACATTTTTCAATTTTCTATATTTGTATATTGGAAGTGGCACGCATGATTTTTTTTTTCAAATAATGGCACTTTTCCAAAAAGGTTGGCCACCCCTGATCTACATTGTTTAAATTAAATTCATCTTATAACATAGTGCAGAAGGCTATACTCTTATGACCATTTAAAGTCTTATCAAATTGATTTTTTTTTTTTTAAAAAAAAGAGACAAGCTGAGTCAAAGTAAGTTTTAATTCACAACATATTGATTTTCTGCTTTATAATACACTTTTATTGTGACCATAGTGTTTTATTTATTTGGATGAAAATGAATGAGCTATATATATATATATTTCAAAAATATACTAAAAATAGTTATATACCTAAGATAACTATCGTCATAATAGAAAAGATTTAGCCACAGAAATACTAAAAGCAAACTCCCAGCCTTAGGAACTAGGAATGCAGGTTTAAACAAAGTTTTCTGGCCAGCCAACCTTCACCTGAATTTGCCAGTATTCTGGGCCATAGGGAAAGCAATAAATTTCTAGAGAAGTTTAACTATATTATAGATAAAACCATAATCTATTAATGTAACACTATAATGTTATAGCCTTTAATAGTTACTAAAATATTTAAAATCAAAGCCAAATTAATAGACTTACCATGTGAATACATATTCGCCTCTTATGGACAATAACAGTAACGCATATAATTATTATGTATTGATAAAGTAGCATTATTGCTATATATATATATATATATACTTTTAAAATTTCTATATTTTATTTTTAAAAATTTATAGAAAATAAAAATACCATCCAGACATAAACGATTAATTTTTAATAAAATATATTATTACAAAATTACTTAGCTAGAGGCGCCATCTATCTATAAACTGTATAACTGAAAAAACTTTTTTTATTTAACTGTTATATAACTTTTTATAAATTTAGAGGGTAACTTGTTCTATACAATGTTTAATAAAGTTATTAATATTTAAATATATATTAGATTTATCACTAACTAATACCTTGTTACGATAAATATAATTGAAAATAATATTTCGATAGACTGAAATAGATATGTTTGAATTCCAGGAAGGAACTTTAAGAATGTTAAAATTAAAATCATCTATTTTATCATAAATTTTGCTATGTAATTTATAGTCCTTAATACATAACGATACATCCAATTAGTTTTAACAGGATTATTATTAATTTTAAGTAGCTTTAAATATCCCGGATAAAAATTGATATTGGGATTATAATTATTATTTTTACCAAAAATAATTAGGTCATCTATGTATCTAAAAATGTAATAATCATTATTAATAATATAATTATTTTCGTAAAAGTGTAAATATAAATTAGCCAAACTATTGCTAGCAGGGCCACCTTGAGGCAAACCTTTGGTTTGTTTGTACAGAGAACCATTATATATATATATATATATATATATATATATATATATATATATATCAGATTCTTTACATTTAACCCAATTTAAATATATTTTATGCTTTTACTTTTTAAAGAAAGGTAGAGAAAAATTATGTATTCTTACCGTAAAATCTAGCATATGCACACCATCGTATAACACGCACTTATACTTTCAAGAAGCAATTTTTAATTTTTATGTTTATTTGCTGTATAATGTGCACCCCCTTTTTCATGAAGAAACCTGAGATGTATGTGAGCCATGCTCTTAAAGTTTGAAAGTCATTTATTCTAAGCTTTAGTAAGAAATAGTATACATCTAGAAGTGCAACCTTTTAAGTTCATAAGGAAAACGCCATTTCTTTTAAATGAACAACATTTCAATCTATGTAGAAATCTAATTTTTTTCCTATGCTCACATTTTTTTAAAGCTCTCATTTTTATACCTGGCATATATAATGTGCACACATAAAATTCAATCTTATTTTTTGTGTTAAAAGTGTGCATTGTACACCAGATTTTACGATACATATTACCACAACAATGCCAATGTTCAAGATAATGCACCAAGTTGGTGACCCCAATTTTGTATATGTCGTATGCGCCAGATTGATAACCATGTGTTTTGTTACATATAATTTCTCAAATATGGTTGCAATAATATATGCAAGTACCAAAAATTAATACAGCTTGGGTACAAAAACTCCTGTTTGCAGGTAAGTTGTACACTAGTGGAAAAACATAAGAAATCTTAGTACTTATGTATTATCGCAACCAACTGGCGACATTGTATGAAATGAAGCACCTGTTTGCCAATTCAGCACGTACAACACACAGGAAATTGGAGGGCACTTGCATATTATCGCCAATTCTATATAACTCGCTGAGTTGGCCACCCCGATTTCCTATGTGCGGTACATGCTGAATTAGCAACCAAGGGCATAAATTTAAAATAAAGTTTAAAAAGCACGCTTTTATCGAACTAAAATCTCAATATAAGAATAAAATGATTAACGAGAAAATTATTGTCGTTTTGGTAAAAGCGTGGGGGCCTTTGTACTACATTTTTACATTAACTGTGCATTTTGGAATAGAACTAATAAGAAATTATAACAATTGATATTGAGCACCCCACGCTTTTATACACTGTTATAATTTTTCCAGTTTCAATTTCTTTATTTTTTTTCTGCTTCTTTTCTTGGCATTTCTAAATACCTTGTGTTCTATTTCCTTAAATCCTGGAACACATCTTTTTCTAATTTGTTTTCTATAAAAAAGTACTTACGTTTTTGCTTCTTAATGTAATTCCTTTTTTGCCAGGAATAAGCCATTCTTTTAAATTATTTTCATTTTGAGTTTTTAGTGGGAGATCATCATCGTTGATTGAAAACTATTGAATGCCAAAATTTTATTTGCAGTGATTTCATAACCACTTCTAAAAGATGTTTAATGTGTAGTGTACTGATAACAAATTAGTTCCTGTATATATTGTTCCAATGTGTGGTATTTTTTGAACTGTTGTTTTTATAAATGTGAAATTCAGAAAGACATGCCTTCATGTGTAATATTTATAAAATTGTATTTATTAAACCTTTTATCCTGTTTCTAAATTATGAATGCTTTATTTTTAGTTTGCATTAATTTCATTTCTGCTTGTTAGCACAAATCTTCATTTTTAATATTTCCACTCATAGTTTATTTTAAATTTTGCACATAGTTCAGCATTTTTCACTTTATATATATATATATATAATGGATAAAAATTAATCTGTGAATTTCATACATTTGCTCTTTCTGCCAAAGACCATTAGTTTCCCATTGTAGCGTTGCTAAGCAGTGCGACGTTAATATTCACTCATTCACATTGTTGCCTTTGGCATCATGTTCTAATACTCATATGGGCATAGCATAACACTACATATATTATGCTAAATTTTGTAGATAGCCATTTAGAGTATAATTATGAACAACATTTGTAAAAATTTTACTCTAATGAGGAAAATTTTCAAAATTCCTCTCAGAACCAGCTATCTATAAATTCTTCAATAAATAATTTGGATGACTCACATATCCTAACATGTAATTTATTTGAAACAACACTATTTGAAAGGCATTTTCACTCACATTTCATAACTCAAAGACATGATTTGATGAAAAAAAATATATAAAAGCTGTTTATTTATGTACTTTTACCTTTACCCCTAGAAGTTCCTATATTTAAAATTATAATTCAATGTATATTACATTAAAACAGCTGATCTGTACAAATAAGGATGGAGTTGATTATAATATAGATTAGATAGTGTTTATAAAAAAATTCAATAAAAAATAACTTATTGAAGAAAACATGTTTTAAAAATCTCACTTATATATTCTTGTTTATTTTTTTAATGTATATATGTATGTGTACAATTTTCAGATTAAACATTTTAACAATATGATTTTGGTTCGTTTTATTTTTCTTGTTAACAGCGAATAATTGAAAACAAGGCATTGGAAATAAAATGCTGTACACCGAGTAAAATGGCTAAATTATGATTCTATTGGTCCTAGGATGTTATTTTTTTTCTCTTATAAATGGGTGCTGAAAACTTCTCTAAAAACTCTTTCCAGTTGGTTAAAAACTTGTGCTATTTTAAATGTTTTGTATATGTAAAAATCTACTGTTTTAGTGGTTTTTACATTCTTCTAAGGACTGAAATTTTTAAGTGTTTTAATTTTTAAAAAACATTACCTTAAAAACTATAATATTTGTTTTCTTTGGTGATAGGAGAGTGTAAAATCAGTTGATTTAACAAAAAACAAGCTTACTTTATAATATAGCAATGCATTTTTTTTATTTCCATCTGGATGGATGTGTTTCTATTTAAACAAAACAATTGATAAAAAGAGTACTTACACACCTCGGCCTAATGAGTGTTATTTTAGTCAAAATGTTTTTTTCTTCAGGTTACATAATATGTAAAAAAACTTTTTCTTTCTGGCATTGTTCTGAAATTTTTACTTTGAAAAATCTGTTATTTACCTTAATGTTTCCTAGATATTTCTAATAACTTATTATTGAAGGGCTGAATTTTTTAAATAAAAGTTAATTTTCTGCTTGTATGTAATTTTAAGGAAACAATATAATCCTTCTAGAAACATAAATATAACTTATGATGAACCAAACTGCTTCTGGAACTAGTTCAAATTGCATACACATTTGTATAACTATTACATCGAAATTATTTTTGCAATTTTCAAAGATTTATATTTGCGGTATAAGTTCGAAGACATGCAGTTTGTGATAAAATAATAGTTGCATTTTCTTTTTCGAAAAGTAATATTTTTGTTGATACTTGCGCATTATCGCCACCGTATTGGCGACATTATATAAAACGAAGTACATGGTTGTTAATTCCTCGCGTACGACTCATGCGAAATCGTTACTGCCAAAATTTGGTGAGTTATCTTTAACTTAGGCACTTTCGCGATAATACGTGAGTACCTTTTTGTTACACACAATAAATGCAAAATGATTTTTAATTTCAAAGTTAAGTGTAAAAATTTCATGAAATGAAAATAAAATAATACGTAAGATGAAGAAAGTGAAAATTTACAACTTAGTTATCACATTTTTAAATCCCTTAAGATTTGGGTTAACACATATTTTTCTGTTAAAAATTCATATTAGATACAACATTATCGAAAATGAATGCTATACAAACTCATTTTATTGTTTTAAATTCATATTTGATACATTAACAAATTCAAAAATGAGTGAATTATATACTCATTTTGTTCTTTCATTCTCAAAAATTCGATCCCATAACAGGTTCAAAAATGAGAATATACTTGTTGCTCAAATTGAGAATATGCGATCCTCAAATTTGAGTAAGCGTGCATCGGAGCTATTTTGAGAATGTGAAGTACTCAAACGTGTGTGCTCTCAGTTTTGAAAATCGTTTCTCGCAGTGCAAGTCGTATAAAAAAACTTTGCTTGTATAGTTAAAATTAACGTTATTTGTGTGAGTCGGGGTTTGAGGAAGAGGTGTCACCTATACTCCATAAAAGAAAACTATTTCACACAACACCAGCAAGTTTCTCAAAAGTTTATCCATTTAGTTTTTTCTTTTTTATTGAGAACATTTAAAATCCTTGTGCACCACAAAGTATCACACGGGAGCTTACATAAGTGCACATTACAAAGGAAGAATGAATTTAAAGTCATGAAGTATTACAATACAAACAGCCATGCCTTCTCCAGGGGAGAAATAACCCAGGCCCTACGGCATCGCAGTCAGTGCCACTGACCACTATTCAGGATGGGTGGCTGACCCATTTATTTAAGATTCCAAAAGGGTACAATACTTGTTCTTTGTACATAACAATCGTAGAGATTTTTTATTTACATAACATCTTCATTTTAAGAACACACCTGTTGATACTTTCCATTACATCATTTGGTATTGTTGAACGGAAATTTCAGAATTTTACTGAAATTTTCTCACCAACGTGATCTTTCACTGCCGAGCTATCAATCTCAGTCATAAATGGAGAAAAGACCTCTACTGGTTTATTTAAAATTAACTTAGTTTATATAAGCCGGTTTGGAAAAATGATGTCACCTAACTTTGACGCTTCACAAAAAGAAAAATATTACGCACGCATTTAATGTGAGTTTTTCGTAGGACATCCATGTAAGTTATGTTAGTTAAAATATCCATTCCTAAGATTCAGTTTTTTAAAATAATATCATTTTGTGAAAGGAAACATAATGGCAGTGATTGTTATGGATATAAATTAGCAAATTTTGTATCATCTATTCATCACTAAAAGGTGAAACATTTTTCTTAGAGAAGTATGAAATGTTTTTCTTTTCTAAAGCGTCAAAGATAGGTTAGATGATTTTCTCAAACCGGCTTTTCTTAAATTATGTTAATTACAACTAAACCAGTAGAGGCTTTTGCTCCTTTTGTAACTGTGATTGATATCACGGCTATTAAAGATCATGCACGTCGGAGAAAATATCAAAAAGTGAAGTTCTTGAGAATTTGCGTTCAAAACAATACCGAATGATGTGATAAAAAGTATCTACAGGGATGTTCTTAAAATGAAAAAAAATGTGTGATGTTTAGGCTCAGAAAAGAACAAGTGTTGTATCATTTTGGAATCTCAACTAAATGGACCAAACTTTCAGACACTTTCCTGGGGTTTTGTGTAATAGTTTTCCTTTTATTGAGAGTCAAAGTTAGATGACATCTTTTTCTCAAACCCCGACTCTCACAAACTACGCTAATTTTAATTAAACCAGAAATTTTTTGTATCCGACTTGTGACTACGATTAATAATACGGTTATATAAGGTGATGCTAGTGAACAATTCAATCGTAAAATTGTGAAAATTGTAGTCACAGTAGCTGATGATGTGGTGGAAGGTGTCAGTTTTCTACATTTTCGAAAATGTCCTTTTCCTAACTTAACCAAGTGCAGGGTAATTTTTATATATTTCCCAGAACAGGTATTACCCTACCTTTCCCCTTGTAATGATTTGAGTCAGCTTATCAAAACAATTTATTACAGGGAAAACTAAAATATTTTTACAATTGTTCCGAGATTGGGATCACAGTTAGTCTCTTTTACAGTAAAGTTCAACTCCTCTCAAACATCCACCTTATCTTAAGGTATCCGACTACCCTAAAATCGGGGATTTGGTCAAATATTGACAAAAAAATTTTATGATTCTATTTTGTAGACCAACTTATTAGCTTTATAAAATTACCAAGTTTTTTATTTTTCGTTCACTAGAACAAAAGTTACAACTGTTTTAGTACAAGCAGATGACACTTCCAGTTGGTAACTGCCGACCGGAAGTGGCATTCTGAAACCGAAACTGAAACTTTTTTTGGTTTCTTTCCACTTTTTTCAAAAATATATTTTGAAGTAAAGTATATTTTAATATTTTTGTTTAACGTTATTAAGAAGCCTCACTTATTTTTTTTATATAAAAGGAGTTTTCAAATCTGGCAATTTCAGATATTTGTTTATTTACTTCTTAACGTTCCATATCACTGCTAACTTTTTTTTCATTCAAGTTTTTACTGAAACAGGTTTCATTTTGATTTTCGTATTTGATAAAACTGCTTTTTAAATTCTTCAAATATCTGCCATGGGACATGGACGAAAAATACGTCCAAAGAATCGAAAGTTTAATGGTAATTTCCGCACTGCTCAAAAGAAAGTTAGTGATGCAAGTATTAGTACAGAAAAATTGGGAAGAGGATTAAGCGACACTTTATTTAATGTGATACCGGAACTCTTTCTGGTAATAGAATTTTCGACATCAAAATACTGGTATCAATATTCTCTATTCTTTCTTGCCCTGTTTGTTTTGATCAAGAACTGTACTTGGTTGAAGACTCAAGACTTGGTTTGCAGTCAAATTTGTGTCTCAAGTGTAAGAAATGTTCATTTTCAAAAGGATTCACTTCTACATCAAAGGTGAATAATTTAAATACAGTAAACCTTCTTCTCGTCTTTGGAATGAGAGTTATTGGCAAAGGATTTTCAGCTGGAAAGAAACTGTTCAGTATGCTGAATATTCCTTATCTTTCAAAATGTACATACAGACAACATGAAATTAAGTTGCTGCATGCTACGTCACAAGCTGCAAACAGTTCTATGTTGGAGTCAGCAAAATCCATTGCGGAATGTTCAAATGAGTGTGGCGTTAGTGTAGATGGTACATGGCAAAAACGTGGCTACTCTTCACTGAATGGATGTGTTTCGGCAATTTCTGTGGACTCTGGTAAAATATTAGACATTGAAGTGCTCAGTCAATATTGTCGAGTGTGTACAAAAAACGAAAAAAACATCGGGACCCTCCAAAAAATGCGTAGTGTCACATTTTTGTAAAAATCACAAAGGATCAGCTTCTAATATGGAAACTGTCGGTGCTTATAGGATTTTTGAAAGGTCTGAAGCAAACCGCAGTCTTCGATATACATCTTACTACGGAGATGGGGATTCAAAGCGTTCAATAATGTGAAAGACATGTATGGTATTGAGAGCATAACTAAATATGAGTGCATAGGACATGTGCAGAAGAGAGTTGGCTCTCGTTTACGAAAGTTGAAGAAATCCACAAAAGGTTTAGGTGGAAAGGAAAATTGACCGACAAATTTATCGACACACTTCAAAATTATTTTGGAATTGCTATTCGAAGTAATGTCGGCAATTTGTCTAACATGCAGACTGCAGTCATTGCTGCATTTTTTCATTGCTGCTCAACCGACAAAAAACCCATGCATGGACAATGCCCTTCTGGATCCGATACGTGGTGCAAATACCACAAAGGCCAAGCAAGAAGGAAAACTGCATAAACCATAGAACACCTGGCTTACCAACTGCTGTATGAACACGGTGAAAAACACCTATATGGATTTATGTGATCAATCACTTCTCAAAAATGTTTGCATGAAAGACCCAAAATGCCAATGAAAGTTTTAATGGTGTTTTGTGGAGCATAATCCCAAAAGAAACTTTTGTTGAACTTCTGACATTACAATTTGGCGCATTCTTAGCTGTATTACAGTTCAATGATGGATCAAAAGGGATTCTTTCCGTGTTGGAACATTTACACATCCCAATGGGTTGTTTCATTGTGAAGGGCTATTCAAGCGTTGATGACGAAAGAATTGTCGACTCGGAGAGACATTCATTGCCAACTACAAAAAACAAGAGAAAAAAACTCAGAGGACTTAAAAAAGGAGCTGTGCATTATCTGAGAAAAAGGAAGGTGTTACGTATAAATCTGGGGAATTTTAAACCTGTAGGTAAGTATTAATATTTAGAAAAAAGTGTTTCAAACTTTAAAATGTGTTTTACACGAAATGTGTTTTTTTGAAAAAAATCAAACGGGGACAAGGATTGCTGAAAAAGTTTCTAAAATAATTTACTGAAATTTTTTGTGTATGTTCTGTATAATAGTAGAATTATTTTGATCTTCAGATTTATAAATCACTGCATTATTACAAAATTTACAGTCCCTTATGTGAATATAACCACTGTTTTTTTAAGCAATTTCGTATAACAACTAAGATAAAGTGCTCTATTTTTTGTAAAAATTAAAAATATCTCTTATCCTGAATATGGATTTATGTGATCAATCACTCTCGAAAAATATTTGCATGGAAAGACCCAAAATGCCAATGAAAGTTTTAATGGTGTTTTGTGGAGCATAATCCCAAAAGAAACTTTTGTTGAACTTCTGACATTACAATTTGGCGCATTCTTAGCTGTATTACAGTTCAATGATGGATCTAAGGGATTCTTTCCGTGTTGGAACATTTACACATCCCAATGGGTTGTTTCATTGTGAAAGGGCTATTCAAGCGTTGATGACGAAAGAATTGTCGACTCGGAGAGACATTCATTGCCAACTACAAAAAACAAGAGAAAAAAACTCAGAGGACTTAAAAAAAGGAGCTGTGCATTATCTGAGAAAAAGGAAGGTGTTACGTATAAATCTGGGGAATTTTAAACCTGTAGGTAAGTATTAATATTTAGAAAAAAGTGTTTCAAACTTTAAAATGTGTTTTACACGAAATGTGTTTTTTTTGAAAAAAATCAAACGGGGACAAGGATTGCTGAAAAAGTTTCTAAAATAATTTACTGAAATTTTTTGTGCATGTTCTGTATAATAGTAGAATTATTTTGATCTTCAGATTTATAAATCACTGCATTATTACAAAATGTACAGTCCCTTATGTGAATATAACCACTGTTTTTTAAGCAATTTCGTATAACAACTAAGATAAAGTGCTCTATTTTTTGTAAAAATTAAAATATCTCTTATCCTGAAGGTCACTTCAAACATTAATAACAAAGTAACATATCAAAACTGAAAAATTGAGTATTTGTTTATAAAATTTTTGTACAGGGCGGGCCCGTTTACGTAATTTTTTGTAAATTTTTACCAGTTTTTTCCCATTTTAATAATAATAATTTTTTTTTCTCTTTTCAATTTTAGGATTTTTTTCTTAAAATATACCAAATAAATATAAAAATCACAAAAAAAACCCCATATCTCCATTTTTTTCAAAAAAAAGTTGTCGCAACCAGTCGGATACCTTAAGT